>OZ024822.1:146325637-146483137 GCA_964016985.1 Anodontia alba
GGCTATAAATTTGCATACTTGATGGTAAACAGTGCAGATCCAGATCAGTTGGCTTCTTCAGAAGCCAACTGATCTGGATCTACACTGTTTGCAAAACAGGGTATATCCGGGTTCAGCAGGACAAGGGTTAATATCGAGACAGATAAATGAAAACTTTTCAGCCTATCACTTCGCGGACGTCTCTGTTGTGCGCAGCTTGATTCGATTTTGCATACAATGTCTGTTTTTTTTTTGTTTTGTTTTTTTGTCTAGAGCTCTATGTAGAATACACTGACAGTAGTGTTGTCTGATCAGGATCTCTCCACTATATGCACATGTTTTGTGTGTGTGTGTGTGTGTGTGTGTGTGTGTGTGTGTGTGTGTGTGTGTGTGTGTGTGTGTGTGTGTGGAAATAAGAACAGCGCACAGTCGAGCCTGCTGGGTTCAAAGGTAACAATTCGGTACAAACTCTAAGGAGTAGAATTTGGGTCTTACCAATTAAAGGAAAAATAATTTAATTAGGAACGCGCGTACACACGCATATACACACATGCACACACATACACACTCGCGCATATGTACTCATGTATATGTGCATGTGCGCGTGCACAGCTAAGCAAGTTCCCGCACAGATACTACATGTATGAACGAATGCACGTATGTGTGTACGCATACATGTAATCGTACAGACGCACAGACACATGCAGTTTATTTCACAAAATTTTGAGCAGACGATTTGGGCACATTAGTTTTAATAATTCTTGTTATGCGAATTTTGATTCTAGAGTTCTCTCCCCTAGATTTGTAAGGTTTTTTGTATATAATATGTTTTCAATGGGATATATCTCTTTGTGGTATCGGAAACGATTAATAAAGTTGATAGCATTATTACGTGCAAACCAATGGGATAAAAATTCATTCTTCCTGTAAACTTTCCCCCACATGAAGTGCAACATTCTAGTGTTCCAAATTTGAGAAGAAACGGATACGCTTATCTGAGTGTAACTTAAATTTTTTTGACAACGTATAGCAAAATTTTGATTGGTTATTTAATATATTAACTCAATATTATCCTTGGTTTTGTTGACCATAGCCGTTCCTCAGATCGAATTTATGTTTGACTTTACGTTGATTCATTTTACGTGATATCCCATATAAGGCAATGTCAGATACGACGGTAAAACTTAGGTCGACGATAAACTTACGGCAATTAGTAAGGTAGAAAAACGTTGTACTCTACTTACGTTATTACATCTCACCTCAATATACGTTGATTCATGACGCTTAGCCAGTGACGTGGTTACCAAGCGGGACCTAGATAAAAAAGTTTAGACATATAAAGTGACGTCAACTCGTGACGTAATTATGTTGTGTAGAAACCATTTATTCGGTTCTTGAAAGCCGTCAGTTCCGAACGTCACATATACGTTACGTCGTTAATATTATAAAGCTAGTGTGTAGTAGATCTTAATGCGTATGAATTAAATAAGTGACCAGCGTTTTAGTTAGACAATTTTAATTTATTCGTTTCTGAATATGACGGGAGATATGTCAGTCATTATGGCTACGTCAACAAAGTTGGGAAAGGAATTGGATTATGAATGACAGCAGTGAGGGAATGTGTTAGGTGTCAGCATGAATTCAAAAGGACGGAAAGGGCTGCGGAATGCGAGGTATAAAAATTTCAGGCGGAAAAAAGCAGAAAGAGATAGGCCTATTGAGTTGGCTAAAATTGAGGCCGGGAGGGCTAAAGACCGTGGCCGGCAAAGAAATACAGTTGGCGCGTTTAAAGACAAGCGCGGAGCAGAAATTAGAGTCATAGATTCGAAAAAAAGAGATTAGAATTAGCTCGTCAATTTGAAAAGCATAAATCCGATATGGAGTATGCAAAGTCAAAGGACCGAACAGCACAGGCGCGCGATCCCAAGTTGCCGTACTTAGATGATAGTACAGACAAAATGGATACTTACTTGTCCCGGTTTGAGAAGTATAATCAATTTTGAATGGCGCATAATGAAACATTAATAGACATTTAGAAAAATTCAATGCGTTTTTAACACATTTTATGAAGTCGTCCAGAAGTTGGAATGTTTTACGAAATGTAGGCGTGTCCAGAAAGCACATAAAATATCCCGTTGACACTTGTCAATAAAACCATGAACATTAAACCTCTAGATTAAACACATTATCTATTGAACACTGATGTTCTAAAGCATTCTTAACTTCAACTTCACCGAACTATCATGGATAAATTAAATTCAAATCAATTTAAACCCCCACCATCTTCACATTTTAATGCTTTACGATCACCATAAATATGCCGCGTTCAGCAAAAAGGTGACTTCCGGGTGTATATAAACAGCAACACCTTAGTGCAGTCCTGTCTGGGTCTTCGCCAAACTTTATATTCTATCGTTTAGAATAATTTAATGAGTGGACTCTGAAGACCAGATTGGACTACCAGATGCACAGGCTGATCTGAGATTTCGTTCTCCGCATATGTCACGTAGAAAACTTTTCCATGTGATGTACCTTAACCTTCAGCTCTCTATCGGCAAAACCAGCAGACGACAGATTAATACTTTTTTCTTATTTTCCCCAAAACTAGAGGAGACAATTTGCATGAAAAGTCAAACCCTATTTTACTGCTAAAAATAAAAGGAAATAAAAAGAAAATATTTTAAAATGACCGTCTGCTGAATTCGTTTACCCAGCATGCTAAGCGTTAAATGATCGATTACGCTCTAATAATAGTTTTTGTATCAATGAATAGACACATCAGATCCCAGTAAACAACGATTGCGACAACCAGAAATAGGCACTCATTAATCTTAGTATCACCAGTTTATTGTCGTATTGTACCGTGGGCAGTGATCCGTAAAATAATACGCCACGTGCATGTGTCGGTGTTGTTGTTAAAATGTATCGCGAGCGGTGTTCTGTAAATAATGAGATTTTATGTAGAATTTGTGTCATCGGAAACAAATAAAGTCAACGTGCCGAAAACTTTCCCGCCTTCAAAAAATATTTTCAATAGGTCTCTGCATACCAAAATTCTTTCGACGATTTTTAAGCTTTAATTACGGAATGAAAGTATTGCAAAAAAAAAAAAACAAGATCTGATATTTTCATGAAGCGTAATTATAACAACTAAAACTATTTTATGCTAGTGGTCGTAAATGTTATCAGAAAAATGTTACATTTTGTCTTGCAAAAAGTAGCCATTACAATTTTGCATTCTGTGTGAAAATAATAATAAAAATAATAATAATAATAATAATAACAATAATAAAATAAAATAAAAATATGAAAGTTTGATTTTTGTTTACAAACAGTGCTCATTTCACCTATTTATGACTAGTATCCCATAAAAGGGACATCAGCTAAAAGAGTAGACCAAGATCAGACGCCGCAAAAACGCGGCGTCTGATCTGGGTTTAAACTATTTGCATTAAATGCAAGAACTTCTATAAAACTTGGCGATAATAAAAATAAACCTACACACCTTTTGTTGGAAATGAAGCTTTCCAAAGAGATAGAAGATAGAAGAGCCCACTCGTTATAAATGGGTTAATCACCTGAACATTTTTACTGTTAACCATTCTAAGACAGTATTTCTGTTGCAGTTTCTCTCCGTTGTGGTCGTTCTCATTTTCCTTAAAAAACCTATTTTGTGAGATCATATAGGCCGTGTTAAGCGAAAAAAGTGCCTTCGCACATGCGTAAAAGGCGCAAATTAAGACCAGCCTGTGCACGTGCAAAGTACAATCTGGACCTTTGCTCTCCATTCGTACATTCTGTAGTATCCAATGAGACTGTTAGCGGACAGTGAAGGTCCTGATCAGACTGCGCGGATGCGCAGTCTGATCAGGACCCTCACTGTCCGCATATGATAGTGCTCGAAGACACGCTTTCGTATGGCGCGACCTATTTCATATCTTTCTAACTTTACTCGGTGTCTTGGGATGGCTAAGTTCTGTAACTGTGGCTTTTGCTTTGTATCTTCATACAGTCGAACTTCAATAGCTGAACAACTTTGTAACTATGATGATGACGATGATGACGATGATGAGTTTATGTTTAACGACGCGCCAACCCACGGGGTTCATTAGCGGCAAAATGGTAATTTGGCTATGATAGTAAAGAATCAGGTACGCATGAAAATATAAAAACGGAACGAATTTACTCTTTGGGACCATACAAAGGTTTGTTCTAGACATGGGTAATCCGAGCCGCTGAGGTTTAATTATAGCGCCAGATCAAGAAGCAAATGGCGATAATTAGGGATTGTCTTTTCGATCTTTTATAAAATAATGGTATGTTGAACGCACCCATAAGAATCGCTTCGATGAGGTGATTCTTATAACACACAACATCCATTTTCATGATAAAAAAAAAGAAAAAGTCCTTTAAATGTCCCTAAGTAAATTTTCTTTTTCTTGAGGTATCGGACGAACTTCTCAGGGACTTAAACACGAATTCGAATGGTAAACGAACGATCGGTGTTTGAGCAATTGAAGTTTTACTGTATTTAACTTTTGTTACTTCATGCAAATCGTCTCCTCAATTGTTTGATTTGTCGACCACGACTTTCTGGAGGAAACAAAAACAAACAAACATCATACGTATCATCGAATAATCGCTTTACTATGAGTACTGAAGCTTGAGGATAATCTGGTAATACTCGAGCATCGTCCATGACAATCATCTGTATTTTAAATCATATTTTTTATTACAATATAGAAACTGCCTCAATTGCTTTACAAATTTGTTATTTCTTGGTTATTAAGATAAAATATTTATTCACCAGTCATTGCCATTATGCCAATTTAACTTATTCGCCAAGCTCAATGGCGTCTGATCTGGGTCTTCACTGTTTCCAAAAGTCCATTTTTGGAAAACGGAATATAATTGGAGGCGAATAACCTTATTTTTTTGTGTAAGGACTGACAGTGTTTCCAATGATGGTTTATTTTCGTTCGGGCTTTTTCATTGCATTCAAGTTCGCATTTTTATCAACGCAGTCTTTTTATGTTATGATACCTTATAAGAGTTGGAGGGTTCCTACTCAGAACAGGTATGTATAAGTGCATTTGTAGTTGGACTAATTGTTGGATATTGGGAACTCATAAAACAAAGCAGCCTGCTTCCCCACCCCCATATTAACTCAAATTGCTGTTGACCATTCCTAAATACCTGTTGCGAATTCTCTTCGTTTAGTCGTTCTATTTTCTAGGAAATGTTATTTTGTGCTCGTTTAATGAGAATTGATACAACTAGTAGATATATCATACTCTTTTATGAGGAAGACAATTTTTGTAATTTTCTGTTTTTTTTTTTTTTTTTTTTTTTTTGTTTTTTTTTTTTTTTTTTTGTTTTTTTTTTTTTTTACAGCAAGTCCCTTCTGAAATGGGTACTTCCTAAAAGAAGAGAAGTTTCATTTCTTAGAGCGAATTCTTTACTCTTAGAGTAGATCTCTTTTCAGAAGGGAGGCAAAACAATGTTGAAAGAGTTGCCTCCCTTGTAAGAGTATGCTTCCAGTAATGTCTCTACGTTTCTGATTTTCCCGTTTTCGATGTATTGGGAGGGCTGTGTTATGAGAGGATGAACTTTTCTGTGTACCTCCATTTCTAACTAGCAGACACATAACGTTTCTACAACGTCGCATTAACGTCGACGCAAAGTCATGTTAATACAGCGTCACATTAACGCCGTGTTTCTACAAGGTCACATTCATGTCGATGCAACGTCATGACGTTCATGCATGTACGTCGCATGACGATGCGTCGACGTTTATTCGACGTCGTATAAGCGTCATCTGCCCGCTAGGTATTTTCGGTCAAGCCAATATTCATAGAAATCAATGTAACAAAAAAGAATAACGTGTAAGAATATGATATTTACGCTAAATATTGAAACAGACAAGTCCCGACAACAGCATAGACCCGATCGGAGGCAAATCTTTTTGTGTCGTTTCTCAAAAATACGTACCTGTTTATGTGCCATTCTTTCTAACTTGTCTCTCATACTAAACTTACATTTCTAATACCTATGAAAGGAGCTGTTTGTGGTTCTGATCTTACTTTTGACTTCATTCTAACCTTATTCGGGGACTTGGTATTTCGAGAGTGTGGCCTTTCTTAAGTGTCCCCATTTTTATATTATTCGAAGCCGAACCATTCTACAAGGCATTAAGAAAACATGCCTATTGAAATATACTGAAAATTTTTTCACCAAAAAATGAAAATTTTCAATAAAAAAAAATGATATTTTGCACATTTCTGCTCAAAACATAGATTGTGGGTACTCGTTAGAACCGCCTCGACGAGGCGGTTCTAACGAGTAACCACAATCTATGCTTTTGAGCAGAAATAAGAAAAAATAATGTATACCCCTGTCAACCCCATTTTTACTATATAAAAGTGGGGTTTAAGGGGGTCAAAATTATATAGGCATGTTTTCGTTGTATAATATTCTGAATGAAGTCATATTTGATGTTAACTCTAAAAGTGCAAAGCAAAATTTGTAGCAGACAACATTCTTTATTTTGTTTTATTTTTAGTCGAAAATAAGTCTTGACAGTTCATGTGAATCGTCTGCCGTGCAGACGATTCACATGCAATGTCAAGACTTTTTTTTGTCTTAAAAAATGAAAAAGGAAAAAAATCAAACTGCCGTCTGCTGCAGTTGTGATTGGCGCTTAAAGGGATATTAATGCTTTCAAAGTTTCAATCTGAGTCGCAATATGGTCATGACAAACTGCTAAAATCATGTTAAGCTAAATAAATGTTAATTTGCCTTTGGTTCAGGTCATTTAATTAATATCACAAACGAATTGCTTTATCTAAACCTCGGTCGTATGCAGAAGGCAATAAAGGTTACAATCCCATCGTCTCCATGGAAAGCCAGCGCGTGCTATCCTTTGTTGTGCACGTGTCACCAATAATGAACTATTTAAGGACCTTCATTCAAGCTTGAGTTTGTTTAGCATGTGCCATCTGTTAGAAAGTTGTCGCGCGACATAAACTTAATACAGACACGTCGAAATAAGATGGGTTGTTACACTAGAAAATGATCCGAATACATTGTATCAAATTTTCCCCTTAATATTAGGACACCTTAACTTTTCGTACTGATCCTGAAATTTAAACGAGTATATTTAACCCTTAAAGCGCCAAGAAAAACTGCATCTGAAAATGTCTTCTGTTTATGTCGTCTGCTGAATATTCTTGCAGACTTTTCAAACCTATTTTTGCATACAGGCAAACGGTGTGGACCCTGATCAGACTGCTCCTAGGAGCAGTCTGATCTGGGTCCACACTGTTTGCAAAAAATGACTTCTAAAATCACAAGCAGATGACAAAGCAGACGACAATAGTTGTGATTGGCGCTTTAAGGGTTAAAGTACGTGTAGCTGTAACTGTGTCTAAAACTACTTGGCGAGTGGCAAACAGAGTAGACCCAGTTCAGATGCCGCATTCCGCGGCGTCTGATCTGGGTCTACACTGTTTGCTCAGGCCTATTTGTCGGAATATTTAAGGAAAATACAGTATCATATTCGAACAATTAAGACCTTATTAATCATGTTAATTAGTAGTATATTAAAAATATACTTATAAAAGTCCCTTATATTATAAAAAATAACGTGTAAAAGTGCCGTATATTACAAAGGTTGTGTATAAAAGTCCCTTATATTTACACATTAAAGTCTTTCATATTATAAGAGATACATATAAAAGTCCCTTATATGATACATTACATATATTAAAGTCCCTTACATTATACACGTTATATATGAAAGTCCTTTATATTATAAAAGTTACAAACAAAACTCCCTTATATTATAAAAGTAATTGAAATTTCCGTATATTTAAAAGTTACTGTCCATTGATATTGCACGCTGGTACCGACGGCCCTTATCAGACTGCGAAAATTTACAGGTAAACTAGGACTTTGTTGTCTCTGCAGATATTCAGGGCCCTCTACCGATATAGATATGAAAGCCATTACGAAAACAAATATCCAAATACACTGAAAATTTTACCATCAAAAATTGAAAATTTTCAGATAAAACATTCTGATATTTTTCATATTTCTGCTCAAAGCATAGATTGTGGGTACCCGTTAGAACTGCCTCCGTGAGGCGGTTCTAACGAGTACCCACAATCTATGTTTTTGAGCAGAAATAAGAAAATTGATGTGTACCCGTGTAAACCCCAGTACTATATAAAGTGGAGTTTAAGGGGGTCAAAATTATATAGGTATGTTTTTGAAAGTTTTCTCGCCTAGCTACTGTTGCATGCAGTTAGGCGCAACATGTCTCAATAGCCCTCAGAGGTGACTAAACCTTTTATCCCTGCAGACCAACACGGATATCCTTGCAAACAGTGTAAATCCAACTGAGACAGCACGTAACGAGCCGTCACATCAGGCTCTATACTGTTTGTCATTCTATTATTGATTTTCGACTAAATCCCTATTTTCAAAAACGGATGTGTCCAAATTCAGAGACGGATGAGTCCATTTCAGAAACTCAGGGATGAAAGGACTAAGTGTATGTGTGAACAGCGAAGCCCCATAGCAGCCTGATCACCCCCGGAATCCATTTTAGGTATTGCATTTTACAGCAGCTACTGTTACGTAGATATTATTTCTGTATCACATTGATATATTTAGCCAATTACATGTTGTCCAATGTATTTATATTTGTTACGAATGACCTTGTCCTGCTGAACCTGGATGTACTCTGCCTTTGCAAACAGTGTAGACCCAGGCTAAATTGGATCTGCACTGTTTGCCATTCAGTATTTGAATTTGTATCAACAACCTGGATCAAGTAAACTGATTGGCTGAAAATCAGAATTGGGTGTGGCATCTTAATTTAATCAGCATGACAAAGGTTAACTTATTTAGTGTGAGGAAAAGATAATGTATCGGAAGGTACTTTGTTAAGCCTTGCCTTGCTGAATAAATTAAGATGCCACGCCCACTTCTAATTTCCAGCCAGTTTACTTGATCCGGGTTTTGATAGCAATTTACATATATTTAATGACAAACAGTGTAGATCCAGATCAGAAGCCAACTGATCTGGACTACACTGTTTGCTGAGACAGGGCATGTCGTGTTCAGCAAGAGAAGGGTTAACCTATTTACTTCGAGTGGACTCTTTTACCTCAACCCTTTGGACCGGTCTATTTCCATTCGTATGAAGTCTGATTAGTTTTTAGCTCGCCGGAACTATGTCCCTGGAGAGCTATGTTGTCACACAGTTGTTGGCGTCGGCGTTTGTCCGCGTCGGCGTCCGAGTTAACACTGTGTTAAAGTTTTCAATGGTGTGCATAGGTTTTTAACTATTTACGGTACTGCTATCAAATTTGGCCTACAACTACCTTAGGGTAAGACCTTTCAATAGCATACACCCTTATCCCCAAGTTAGACCATCTATATAGGTCAAGGTCAGTACACTTTGTCATTTACACCCATGTTTAATTTCTGCGTTTAAGTTTTGAAAAATGTACGTAACTGCTGAAGTATTCAAGATTCCTCTTTAATATTTGGCCCACGCCTGCCCACCTTAGGGTAATACCTTTTAACAGCACACACCCCTCCTTAGTTTGATGTCTGCCTAGGTCAAGGTCAGGTCATACTTTGTGAGTTGAACCCATGTTCAAGTTCTGTTTTAAGTTTTGAAAAGTGTATGCAACTGCTGAAGTATTAAAAGTACCGCCAACACCTCATTTGGGTAAGACCTTTCAATAGCACATACCCAGGTTGACCTTCTGCCTAGATCAAAGTACGGTCATACTTTGTCATTTACAGCTATGTTTAAGTTTTGAAAAATGTACATGACTGCTGAAGTATGCAAAATATAGCTTTTATACTTCGTCCACACCGACCTAAGGGATTCAGCATATTAATTATAACTTTCATATTTCGTCCACCCCAACCTAAGGGAAGACATTTCAATGCCATATACCCCACCCCTCAGTTTAACATTTTTCCCATATCAAATTCAGGTCATAGTCCGTCATTTAAAGTTATGTTTAAGTTTAAGCTGCATTTCATTTTTAATATTCAAAGACTGTTTTCATATCGGATCGTCACTTTCCGGCGAGTTGTGTTGTCTTCTGACAACTCTTATTATTCTTACTATGTTTTATATAAATTCCTGTATTTAATACAACGGTGTAGACACTGATCAGACGCCGCATTTTGTGGCATCTGATATGGGTCTACACTGTTTGGCAATTACCCCAAAATGAGTTTAATAGTCTCTCTGCTATTTTACGAGTCCTATCCTGATAAATCCTGTCAAATTCTCAGAAGACTGTAGGTTTTAAAAGGACTACACCTTACTACTTTACTGTCAGGAGGAATAAAGGAACAATATATGATAATAAATGAATAAAAGAAAACATGTTTGTATATTTAGGTCAAAATATAAATGGACAGACATATCAGAAACGAAACAGAAAACACACTGCTTAAATACGATATGGCGGTAAGTGGAGAGGTTTAATAGGTTTTCTATACCATTTTAATGCTTAGCTATCTTGGGTAAAATTTCAGTAGACGACATTTTAAAATAAGTTTTGTATTTTTTTTCCAGAAGAAAGGTTTAGACATTTCATGCACTTTGTCTTCAATGGATTGTAGACAATTTGCATGAAATGTCAAAATATGTTTTCTAGAAAAAAAAGTAAGAAGAAAAGTATCATCGATTTGTCGTCTGCCGAATTAGCCCAGTATATTCAGTAAAATTTCTATCAAGATGCTGTCCCTGTTTCACACAGAAAATAAGGTTTCATATTGTTTCATTCATGTCGTCTCCAAACAGACAATTTACATGAAATGGTAAATTTTACTTTACATAAAAAAGTATTTTACGACCTCATCTTTTATTTAAATTCATCGTAATAAATATTCATAACAAAGTGAAATATATCCAAGAAGAGGCACAACCACAGCACATTGCCTATCAAGGACAGCGAAGGTTTTCATTCAATGCATGTAATAAAATACATAAATACATGTACGGCAGCTATAAATGTAAGTAGGATAAGATCAAGTTCTCATATTTGATACCGGTACACGTATCGGCACTAGTCAGGTTTCACCTGATTGTGATACGGTGTTAACCCATTAATGCCGACTCAGTTCTTTGGACAGGTCCATTTCCAACTGAAAGACTGTCTAGTTAATGTTTATTTTTACCAAGTTTTATGGACATTCCTGTATTTAATGCAAACAGTGTAGATCCAGATCAGACAGACGCCAGGCACAGATGAGTTAACGACATTGCAATATATATATATATATATATATATATATATATATATATATATATATATATATATATATATATATATATATAGCCACAATCACAGGGCATAGCCTAGCAATGACACTAAGAGGAAGAGAAACAAAACATAACAGACAGTATACAAGTCGCAAACCAAAAAAGGCCAAAGCAACCACCTCCCTCTTCTCCGACAAGATAATCAAAATTGTAAACAGAATCATCTAAACACAATGATAAAAATATGTAAGTGAAGGTATCCATGAAATGCCACAATCACGAAGCACAAGCTTCTAAGGTTCAAAATAAGAGATGAGGACCGTACAATGATAAAACAAACGTCATACCTATAAAACACTGACGCACGAAAAAAGAAGAACTGCAACAGAAGAACCACCTTGAAACGACAAGTAAAACATCTACTGGGGGGCTTAAACCAGTTTCAGACGGGCCAAACCTCGTCCTTATCTCCTGATGCGATAAACAAGAAAACAATACAAACAGAAACAAAATAGAAAGCAAAGTTGACAGTCGTTGAAGAAAACTTCGTTGCCAGCATCACAGTACGAAAACTGAAAGTGAAGAGCGGGTAACCACAACGCTAGAATTACACAACCACACTCAGACAATTAAAGGACAAAACATTATAAAAAAACCCGCATCGTGCAGCTACAAACCCACACAAAGAACAAACAAGCCAAGAACCATCGCCTTAGAACCGTTAGGAATAAAAACTACATGTACTGTAAATATTTACACATAGATGTCGGGCCCAGTTGTTCAAAGCATCGTTAGCTTAACGTGCTCGTTAGTAGTCAAAATGTTTACTGTTCTAGTAAGTAGAATATCAAATTCACAGGTATTTTTGCTGAAAAAATGTGAGTAGCTTTTGCAAATGCAAAAGCTACTCACATTTTTTCAGCAAAAATGTTAGTGTATATGTCATATTTGATGATTTAACGATACGCTAACTAAAGACATCGCTACCCAGCAGACACATGACGTCTATACAACGTCGCCTCAACGTCGATGCAACGTCATGACGTTGAGGCGACGTTGTATAAACGTCATGTGCCCGCTGGGTAGTTTTGAACAACTGGGTCCTCAGCGGCAGCTGCACTTTTCATTTATCCAGAACAGTTTAGACAGTCAAAAGGGCCAAAAATATAAGTGGAGATACCAAGGAAATGCCACAAGCACAGAACACATTGAGCCTTTCCGAGGTACCAAAAGAAGGAGAGATGAGGAACAAATAATGACAAGCAAAAGACCACAAATAAAACCACAGACGCATCAACAAGGAAGAACTGCAACAGAGGAACGCCTTGGCAAGGTCAGTAAGAAACCTACCGGAGCAATGTATACCCAGTAAGCATTCTTTATAAAACTATAGCGGGCCGTTACCGGCACGTCAGGGTAGCTGACGGGCCGATAACGGCCCGCTATAGATTTATAAGGAATGCTAGCTGGGTACTTTATGACATTTGCGTCCTGCGAAGACTCAGATCAAACTGTGCAGGCACACAATCTGATCAGAGTCGTCGCAGCGTGCGTTCTTGAGAGTCAGCGTTGTCTGAGAGACCGATGAGACTGGATGCGAAGGCTGATCTGAGCATTCGCTTGGAGCAGTACTATAGCGAATTTCCCTTTAAAATGATAATCAGAGATTATGGCATTTACTGGACATATTCTTTATTATTTTTTAAGCTGTAAATGAAGTCATATTTTTATGAACATCTGGGTTTGTTTAATGTGAACTAATTCAATATGTTTCTATTAGCTAAATCTCTCTCGGGCAGCACCTTGGGACCAGTATTGCATGAATGGTACAAAAAAAAATGTTTTTGCTGGTTTGTCAAAATAATGTTTGTTTGGGGTTGCTAGATCTCCTAAGAGAATCTCCAAATTCCAATTTTCGAAATAAAAGAAGAATTAAACATCACAAGGGCACAGAAAATACATTACATTGTATCAATCTTTATTTGTTTTTGACGTCACGTATGCGACGTCATATGACGGGTTAAATGATGGCGTTCTTTAAATGTTTCTTGACAAACGTTGCACTGAAGTTTCTCTTCTCGTTTTCTTTTCATTGGATCGAATTCTCGTTTGTGATGAGACCTCATATGATAGACGAGATCGCTAGTCATTCGAAACGAAGCATTACATTTCGCGCACCAGTTTTGTGCAAGTCCTAATGTTCGCATTGGCCTGTGTAGCATTGTCGATGAAGCTGTCGTGTGTATTAATTTATCCACCATTGGATTGCTCGGTTTAAAATAAGAATACTGGAAGTTTTGTAGCTCATCAAAAAGCAGTTGTTTGTTGATTTCTTTATTTTGAAACTGTTCTACCGTGTTTCCTACTGCTTCTCTTCCACTGTTTATAGTAACTTTATCTGCGGAAATATTCGCTAGTTTATTGTTTAGAGAATGTCTTTCCAGGTATGGTTGCCCAGTAAATGAACTGGGTACCATCCAGCTGTTTGACATAAACATTCCTAAGCTCTGGGAAACAACTTTGTCAGCTCCGACAGGAATAAAGGATTTGTTACACATTAATTTATTTAATCCACTTTCATATTTTGCGCGTATATTTTCATGCAGCTTCTGTCGATGGCTATCTTCGGCAATAAATGTCGTAGCGGTGCTGCTATCAGATTTGTTTCTTGTTTCATTTATCGTGCTTTTTTCTACTTTCCTAAATGCACTCCACGTTTCATGCAAGTCATTCTCAGCTGATCCAAACTTAAGCTTTGGGCTGTCATTATTGTTGATCTCTATTATTTTGTCCTCGACCAAGCGCTTAACCGGGACGGAGGATTCATCTGTGCTGGCAGGGCGCTTGTAAGACTGTATTACTGATTCATGTTGAACATGCACGGAATTGTCTTTGTTGTCTGACCTTTTACTATCACAATCAGGTGAAACCCGACTAGTGCCGATACGTGTTCCGGTACATCGAAACTTGATGTGTGCCATGAGTGGGTATGGGTAGCGAAATTTAGTGCCACAAAAATCACAGATATGCCCATCTGAAATGATAAAGCTGAGATAGTGCAAGGGGAAAGGGACACTAGAAACTGACAATTAATAAGAGGACAATTTGTTTCAACAATATGTCAATGAATTGTACATCACGAAAACAAGCCTATATAATGTTGACCCCTTTAAACCCCACTTTTATATAGTAAAACTTGGGTTTACAGGGGTATACTTTATTTTTCTTACTTCTGCTCAGAACATAAATTGTGGGTACCCGTTAGAACTGCCTCAGCGAGGCGGTTCTAACGAGTACTCTCAATCTATGTATTGAACAGAAATATGAAAAAAAATCAGAATTTTTATCTGAAAATTTTTATTTTTTGAAGGTAATTTTTTTATTATATTTGAATATGCTTGTTTTCGTAATGATTTACATTGACATCACGAAAACACGCCTATATAATTTTGACCCCCTTAAACCCCACTTTTATATAGTAAAACTGGGGTTTACAGGGGTATACATTTTTTTCCTTTTTTTGCTCGAAAACATAGATTGTGGTACTCGTTAGAACCGCCTCGCCGAGGCGGTTCTAACGAGTACCCACAATCTATGTTTTGAGCAGAAATAGGATAAATATCAGAATTTTTTATCCGAAAATTTTCATTTTTTGGTGGTAAAATTTTCAGTATATTTGAATAGGCGTGTTTTCGTAATGTATATACATATGCAGGATTACGGAAACGGTCGGTAGCTTTTCGGCTTTTCTAAGACCAGGGCCTAGTTGTTCAAAGCTAGCGATGTCGTTAGTTAACGATTCGTTAAAATTTACATCGAGTGATACGCAAATATTCTGATATTTTTTGCTGAAAAAATGTGAGTAGCTTTTGCAGTGCAAAAGCTACTCACATTTTTTTCAGCATAAAATATCAGAATATTTGTACTGAATCCGCTAAAACAGTTAACGAAATGACCCTTAACGAGCTCGTTAAGCTAACGACGCTTTGAACAACCGGGCCCAGGTCCTCACAAAGGCATACACTTGATTAATAAAGGGATGTAACTAACAATGTAAAGGCATCATGTTAGATATTCACATCCACTGAACGATAAAAGAAACAAAATGAAAATAAAAAGAAATAATTATAAACACGTTACTTTCTAGCGTGCATGTAATCGGAGTCCATCAAATTCTGATTTTAACAAGTAAATCACCTTGATTCAATCATTATAACAAATAGCAGTACATGTATATACAGCTAATGGCTTGTGTTTGAACTTCAGTACTAGTGCTGGTGTTTGTAAAACACTATGCCCCCAACTGCCTGACTCTAACACTGCTTGACTCCCAACACTGTTTGCCCATGACGGTAACAACAGTACAAATATACGAGATTTCAATGTTATTTTATCAAAATTGAAGTAACTCTAAATAAAAAAAACAAATATGCCGGACAAGAAAAAAAATACGGGTCAGCTATTTTTTCCATGGGGAACCCATACGTAAAATTTCAAAACCCTAGCATGAAGGGTTCTTAAGATATGGCATACACAAATAGGCCTGACGAACGGACAAACGGACGGACGGACGAACGACAGCATAATAATAAAAGTTAATCAGGTTGTCTACTCATCACTACCAGTCTATTCATCAAGTTTCAAGGCTCTAGCTCAAACAGTTTGTAAGATATTTTGCTGACAAGGTAAAAATAACCAAAATTACAAAGGCCCATAACTCATGAAGTGTTTTTCAGAATTTATTCAAAAGTTAATCAGGTCATCTACTTATCACTACAAATCCATTCACCAAGTTTCAAGGCTCTAGGTCTAGCAGTTTTTGAAAAAAAAAATGCTGACAATGTAAAAATGTCCAAAATTACAAAGGGCATTTCAAAATTCATTCAAAAGTTAATATGGTTGTCTACTCATCACTACCAGTCTATTCATCAAGTTGCAAGGCTCTAACTCCAACAGTTCTTAGGATATTTTGCTGACAAGGTAAAAATGCCCAAAATGTCAAAGAGCCATAACTCAAGAAGTATTTTTTTAAAATGTACTCAAAAGTTAATCAGGTTGTCTGCTTATTATTACCAGTCTATTCATTAAGTTTCAAGTCTCTAGCTTTAATAGTTTTTGAGATATTTTGCTGACAAGATTGCAGCCATATTTTCTCAAAGGGTCATAACTCAGGAAAGGAGCGTAATCCTGTCAAGACAAAAAGTATGTGTCAGCTATGTTTTCATGAGGGATCCATATAAGAAATTTCAAAACAGTAGCATGCACGGTTCTAAAGTTATGCTATGCATCAAAAAGCGTGACGAACGGACGGACGGACAGATGGACGGACAGATGGACGGACGGACGTATGAACACCCCAGAAGCAATATGCCCCTCCAACTTTTTTGAAGTTGAGGCATAATAACGTTAGCAAGCAAACTAATAGGTTAATATTAAAATTCGAAGATATTGTTCGAGAGTGTACCCGCTTTTGAAGTAATTCTTTTAAAATTATGTATTGTATACTTGTTTTCGAGTCCATAATTTGTTAAACAATGACTCCATATCAAGTATTTAGATAATGTCTCTTAATTTGACATTATCGTGTGTCTGTTTATTGTTGTAGTAAAACTCTGTAGGGGGAGGGCCGTAACTAATGTTGGCAGAACTTGTGGCCCGACCCCACTGCCATGAAATGATGTAATAAAATTTGTTTATACCATTAATTCGTGGTTAATAAAAGAGACCCCTGCTATAAAAATAATTATTGATTATTTGTTCCTTAATTCTCCTTTTTTGGCGCCTCGGAAGGAAGGATTGTGTTTCCTTATTGGGGCATTTTCTGGCTATTTTTACTTTTGTTTAGATACTCAGAATTTATTACAAACACATAAACGTTTTCAGTTGAAAATGCATTTGTAAAATGACTGCAGTTGCCTGAGAAGCTTTTGCACCCTCCTGCCAAACCTAAATAAAAGTAAATAGTTATTACTAAATTAACTCTAACTCGCGTCTAATATGGGACAGAATTAAACAATGTCAGCTATATATACATGTACTAGCCTATTACCATGCCAACCATTTCATTATTATGCCAGCCATTTTAAAACTCACCTGTATTAACTTGCTTTATTAAAGTTGGTATTCCCAATATTTGAGAGAAGTCCTTGCTATACCAGACAAGCAACTCTTCGCCAGCCTTTATGATTCTTAAAGTCCTGTAGTAAATTTGATTATTCTTCGTGTACGCCTCCATGTTTTGTTCCTCTTCTGTTCGCGCTGCCCGGATGTAGGGTAACCACGTGACACTCAGTCCGGCGCAGTTTATATCAATCTGTGGAAAAGTAATTCAAAACCAATTTCTATATAAATTATATATTAGTCATGTTCAAAATGAATAAACAAACAAATGTGCACTCTATTATTATTAGTAGTAGTAGTAGTAGTAACAATAATAATAGTAGTAGTAGTATTACAATCTAAAATCTGCAGCGACATGGCGTTTCTTTTGGGATTAGAACATCAATAACAATCTTCAAATACGCAAACATTTTAAATATATACCGGGGCAATAACAATGGGATTCAAATGTTTGTTACAGAAAAGTGTTTTTTTTTTTTTTTTTTTTTTTTTTTTTTTTTTTTTCTGAAGCATCATTACACATAACACAAATTGCCTCTGTCTTTAAAACTTATTAATTCAGTTTCTGTCTTCTTTAAGTTCGTTTTTCGGTGTGGTTAACGCATCAGGGTACTTTAAAAACGCTGTCTTTGAAATGACTGACAGGGCTTTAAGCCCCCTACCCAACTACTTACTCTAGTGACTGTTCCAAGGCAGTCCTCTGTTACAGTTTTTCTTTGTTCGTGCTTTGATAGTTTCTTATGTGATATGTGGCGTATGATGTGTCATTGTTGGTCCTCTCACGTCTCCTTCATTCATCACGAAAACACGCCTATATAATGTTGACCCCCTTAAACCCCACTTTTATATAGTAAAACTGGGTACAGGGGTATACATTATTTTTTCTTATTTCTGCTCAAAAACATAGATTGTGAGTACTCGTTAGAACCCTCGCTAAGGCGGTTCTAACGAGTACTCACAATCTATGTTTTGAACAGAAATATGAATAAATATCAAAATTTTTATCTGAATATTTTCATTTTTTGGTGGTGAAATTTTGAATATATTTAAATAGGCTTGTTTTCGTAATGTTAGCGCCTTGTTAAAGGCCCCATAGTGCCGCCCTATACTACTCTACATGTTCCTAAAAAATAGACACTGTATTATCCAAGAAAGATTAAATAGATTGATATATGGTATTAATACGTACAATCATAAAATTTGGCACCTGACAGCCTGTAAAAATTTAGTTAGTCTCTCGTTCTTGAAATGAAATGAGGTTTAATGTTACCAACATTAATTCAGATATATGATAAAAATCATTCCAGTTTTGATTCAGTTCAAAAAACGAGAGCCTAACTGAAATTTTACAGGCTGTTAGATGCCACATTTTATAATCGTATTAATACTATATATCCCATTTATTAAAACTTTCTTGGATAAAAAAATATCTATTTTTTCAGGAATATGGAGCCTTTAAAGCTGAGTTTCTTGTCAGTGGCACTTCCTGTGTACGTTCACTGCTTATTTGTTAAGTCTGACAACCCCTAAATTGCATTTATCTTAAAATTCCTACTATAAATCAACAGAATAATATCGTACCTTTATATTCCGATTTTCTTCTTTTTCATCAGTTGTAAGTAACCCAATAAAGAAAGACTTGGAGATCTGTCCAACTTCGGGGAATGGCCCAAATATTCTGCCGTAGTCTATATCACTGTCCGTTTCTATTCCCATCGCCAACCAACGGCTTACTGGTGTATACCTGAAACATATGCGCAACGTTCAACCCCTTCATCCCTGAGTTTCTGAAGTAGAATCTTCCATCTTAGAATTTGGATATGTTCATTGTTACAATCAGGGATGTCAGTCATAAAGCAAGATCAGAATGGCAAACAGTGTGGATCCAGGTTAGACGACTCATCAGGATATACATTGTTTGCATCACGAAAACACGCTTATGTAATTTTGATCCCCTTAAACCCCACTTTTATATAGTAAAACTGGAATTTACTAGGGTATATATTGTTTTTCTTGTTTCTGCTTAAAAGCACAGATTGTGAGTACTCGTTAGAACCGCCTCGCCGAGGCGGTTGCGAGGCGGTCCTAACGAGTACAAACAATCTATGTTTAGAGCAGAAATATGAAAAATATCAGAATTTTGTATCTGAAAGTTTTCCTTTTTTGAATGTAAAATTTTTAATTTCTTTGAATAGGAATGATTTTGCAATGGCAAAAGAAGCTCACTCGGTCCGCACGGTCGAAAGTGTTAAAACCTAATAACCACAAACTGGAATTTGTCAGACAGTGTAGACTCCGATTAAACGTCATACAGTGCGGCGTCTGATCAGGATCTGCAGTATTTGCCATGAAACTAACGGAAATTACAGTTTAATAGATAAACATTTGAATACAAAATGGATTAGTTCAATTTCTATCATGGAAGAAGCTATTAGGCATAAATGTGTTTAACCTAACGTGAGCTGTACTGACCTAAGCCTTACTGACTGTTTAGAGCATAACTATTTACGCAAGAAGTATGTTTTTTTTTTTTATTATTTTCTTTATTATTATTTTTTTATGTTTTTATGTGCACCGTTGTTGTTATGATAATTTATTCATAAAAATAGATGTATTTATGTAAATCTCTTACAAAAAAAAGATGTATTGATGTAAATTTCTTACAAAAAAAAATATGTTTTGATGTAAAT
Source organism: Anodontia alba (assembly GCA_964016985.1). Taxonomy (NCBI): domain Eukaryota; kingdom Metazoa; phylum Mollusca; class Bivalvia; order Lucinida; family Lucinidae; genus Anodontia; species Anodontia alba. The sequence goes on from OZ024822.1 coordinate 146,345,726, forward strand.
CTCTTACAATTTATCTGGTAACATACATACATACATACATACATACATACATACATACATACATACATACATACAAACGTACATACATACATACATACATACATACATACATACATACATACATACATACATACATACATACATACACACATGTAATATAAGGTGGAAAAATGGTGACAGTATATATTATTCTGTCAAGCTAACTGTTTTGAAAACAATATACTTACATCTACGTAAATGTCTAAAAGTCTTACGTTCTCACATAATATTCAAATTATCCGATGTTTATTATTCCATTTTGAACCATAACCAGCATGTCAGATTTCTTTTTCTTCTTCCTTTTTTTTCTTGAAATTTCTTAGTTAAAATATATTTACGATTACTTCACGTTTTATATTTCTAGGTATTTTGAAGTATCAGTTCCCAAATTTAACCTCGCTCAACTATCTAGCGTACGTAAAGCCATTCCAAAGAAACGGTAACTTAACATATGGGTATGTTTTATAGCGTGCTATCGATATGATATTTAATTCATTTCACTCGTCACTGTGTTCAATACACACTGGCAACGCCCAGAATTTCTATGTCTGTCTCTGATTGGAGGATTAAAATGTGCTCAAAGCCAGCCATCCATTTGAAGTAGCGTATAAGAATTTCATTTGTCATTTGTGGAAATACGAATTTGCGACGGAACCGATTTGTATGGTATGCCTTGTTTACTCTAAATATTGGAACATCTCAGGTTTCCTTGCTAAACTTGTCCTAAAAGTTGCACATCACGAAAACACGGCTATGTAATGTTGACTCCTTAAACCCCACTTTTATACAGTAAAATTGGGGTTTACAGGGGTATACATTATTTTTCTTATTTCCGCTCAAAAACATAGATTGTGGTACCCGTTAGAACCGCCTCGCCGAGGCGGTTCTAACGAATACCCGCAATTTATGTCTTGAGCAGAAATTTGAAAAAAAAAATCAGTATTTTTATCAGAAAATTTTCTTTTTTTTGGTGGTAAAAATTTCAGTATATTTGAATAGGCTTGTTTTCGTAATTCAAGTCCATATATATTACCTGTTGATATGCCTGAAAACTGATGAATGATATGCAAACAGTGTAGACTCTGGTCAGACGAAGCGTTCTGCGGCGATTGATCTGGGTCTACACTGTTTGCTCAGGCATGTTCTGTCCCAATACTTAGTGTTATTATGGTAATAGGGTAGTAGCGACTTCCAGAGGATTTGAACAGTTGTACATAGTATCTCCTCGATATTTGAATACCTCAATGATTATAATTTGAATCCGTCCGTGTTGGATGAGTGACAAACAGTGTACACTCAGATCGGACGCCGCATGATATCCAGTAATTCCTAAGGTTGACATCGACCGTCCTGATCAGACTGCAAATATCACGAAAATATGCCTATATAATTTTGCCCCCCCCCCCCCCTCATTACGAAAACACGCCTTTTCATATATATAGAAAATTTCACCTCCAAAAACTGAAAATTTTCAGATAAAAAAAATCTGATATTTTTCATATTTTTGTCTAAAACATAGATTGTGGGTACTCGTTAGAACCGCCTCGACGATCTATGTTTTGAGCAGAAATAAGAAAAATAATGTATACCCCTGTAAACCCCAGTTTTACTATATAAAAGTGGAGTTTAAGGGGGTCAACATTATATAGGCATTTTTTCGTGATGTTAAACCGCACTTTTACATAGTAAAACTGGACTTTAAAGGGGTATACATTATTTTTCTTACTTTTGCTCATAAACATAGATTGTAGGTACACGTTAGAACCGCCTCGCCTCTAACGAGTACCCACAATATATGTTTTAGCAGAAATACGAAAAATATTAGAGTTTTTTATCTGAAAATTTTCAGTTTTTGGCGGTGAAAATTTCTATATATTTGAATAGGCGTGTTTTCGTAATGAATACTCAAACTGATACGTGTTTTTTCTTGTCTCACATACAGTCGAACTGCAATGGTTCGAACATAATTGGGATCAAGAAATTCTTTCCAAGACATGGGTTGTTCGAGCCACTGATGGTTCCTCAGAGCGCTAGGTCAGGAGGATAATTTAGGGATGTCTTTTCGATCTTCTATATAATAATGGTATTTTATTGTACTCATTAGAATTGCCTCTATGAGGCAATTCTAATGATACACACAACATACATTTTCATGATAAAATAAAAAAAAATCCCTTAACCCATTGTAGTCGGGAGACCCATAAAAGGGTAATTGGCAAATAGTGCAGACCCAGATCAACGCGGCGTCTGATCAGGGTCTCCACTGTTTGCAAATAGTTTAGTCTTATTTTCTATAGGAATATCTAAATCTCATAGCCAGACGTATCTAAAATTGAAATTGAACTCTTCCAATATATAGTGTGGGAGAGTATTCATCCCTAAAACATTCCTAAATTTTTTTTTTTTTTTTTTTTTTTTTAGCGATCGGAAGAATTTTAGAGACACAACAACGAGTTAGAATCACCCACATTAACGAGGAGCCATCAGTGTTCGAGTCATTGTAGTTATACTGTATCATGAAATGGCGTTTTCGTCCGATGCGGATCATTATCACTAATGCCGTAATAATGATGTACCATGCGAGGTAAACGTCTGCGTAATTACCGGGTAGAAAATGTCACTCGACAGCGTGTCCAAAGATTTAGATATATAATGGGCAAATGCGGGTCTTAATTCGACATTTAGTCGGTTTTTAATGGGCCAAGGATTGTATTAATAGCGAAAAATCAGATGTCATTATTGATTTCACAACAGGCGCAAGTTACATGGTGTATCATCCTAGTCCTGCTGAATCTAGATATGTCCTGCTTTTGCAAATAGTGCAGATCCGGATAAGTTGGTCAGCTGATCTGATCTGGATCTGTACTGTTATTCATTAAGTATGTGAAGTTGAACAAGTAATCTAATTGGTTGAAAATTAGAAGTGGGCGTGTCATCTTAGCTTATTCAGCATGACAAGGGTTAAGTATGTGACAAATACTATTTGTAACAATTTAAATACGTGTTAAGATTTTGAAATATTTTTGTTCAGCTTCTGTTTTTTTTTTTTTTTTTTTTTACTTTCTCAGGAAAGGATTTTAGTTCAGTGGAGCCGCTCTCAAACTTCTGAAAAAGGATCTACTCTATAAGGAAAGAATTTGCTCACGTCGGGAGCAAATCCTTTCCTTTTTTGAGTAGACCCGTTTCAGAAGGACCTTGGTGCGCAGGAAAAACAGGAAATCACAAAAATTGTTCTCTTAAAAAATGGCGGAAAACATACAATGCGTATCCAGTTCTTTTAAGGCGGTTCTAACGAGTACCCACAATCTATGTTTTTAGCAAAATAAGAAAAATAATGTATACCCCTGTAAACCCAAGTTTTACTATATAAAAGTGGGGTTTAAGGGGATCAGAATTATGTATGTATGTTTTCGTGATGACATCATAAGAAGGAGAGATGAGGAACAAACAAGGACAACTAAAAAGTCATATATGAACAAAATAGAAGTGAAGAAACCCAGGAAATGCCACAGTTACGAAGCAAAGCCCTCCCGTAGCACCAAAAGGACGAGAGATGAGGAACAAATACAGATCAAACAAATGCCACATACAAAACTTCAGATGCAGGAACAAAGAAGAACTGGATCCGCCTTGGAACGGTCAGCAGATCATATCTGGAGCGTATGAGGGTGTGTGTCTGTAGGGGAGGGGGGCGGGGGCGGGCGGGGGGGGGGGGAAGAGAAGGACGGGGTAAGGGGCTTTAACCAGTTTTGTTCGCTCGAAACCACCCACTAAATTCTGATGCCAATTGTTTCGGCCGTCTTTGTTCTTTGGATTAGCTATTGCTTTTCCTATTCTGTCTTTTTTTCTAATAAAAATGTCAATTTGTAAATTAGAACTAAATGTGTTTCTATCCATATGTGTCTGTAATTAATTATCATATAAAAAGCCAAAACGCAGCTTTTGGTTTTCGATAATTGCGCCATAATCATGCATTGAAAAAAGTAGAGCCAAGAGAAAACAGTTACTGCTTTAACTCTTATCTTGCTGAAGAAATTAAGATGCCACGCCCACTTCCAATTTTCAGCCAATCAGATTACTTGACCCAGGTTGTTGATATAAATTCGCATACTGAATAACAAACAGTGGAGATCCAGATCAGTTGGCTTCTTCAGAAGCCAACTGATCTGGATCTACACTGTTTGCAAAGGAAGTGTATATCCGGGTTCAGTAAGAAAAAGGCTAAAACAAATGATCACGTCGCCATACAACTTCATTCAGTCTGTTTTAAGTCTTCGAAGTCTGTGCATCTGAACCCCTACAGTAGTAACAATCTCAACTGCAGCAGACGATTTATTTATTTATTCATTTATTAGGAAACTACGTCTTGATATGTGACCTGAATCGTCTGCTTGCCAAGAATAATAATAATAATAATAATAATAAACAGAAAATCGTCTGCTTCAAATTTTGTTTGGCGCTTTAAGGATTATTTGCTGGAAAATATACCACATAATACAAATAACGATGGACGAGATCCTGATAAGACTAGAGGCGAAGTCTGGCTGTTGTCTCCGCTGTACAGTGTAGACTGCTCTTTCTCTTGTTGTGTCGCACACAGTCAATATGGGGATGGTTGCTTAACCGCCACCACATTTAGACAATCCGTTTTCCTGCTTCTACCAACCTAACTTCTTAACAAATAGTTCCGTGCTAACGCTTATAATGGTAAATTCTGCATTAACATATTAACCTCTTAAATAAATAAATACAAAGAAAAATTTTAAACTGTTTGTAGAGCTCAGATATTAATCAAATTCACTACAATATCGGCGGACAAATATGAATACTCCAGTAAAACGCGACAAATCTACAGCGTTGGGTAAAAAATATAACCCGAGCCATGGTCCTAATAAACACCGAAAAGGACCTTATCTACCAAAATGGGGTTATCGGGTATCGAAAAAAAAAAACATGTGTGTGTGTGTGTTTGTGCATGCGTGCGTGCGTGCGTGCGTGTGTATGTTTAATTCCGGCGTAAATTCCAGTCACTTCTAGAGGCATATAGAATTTCAAGCAACTGTCCCTGTCAGCACTCTTAATGCTTTAATATTACAAATAGATGACCAATGAGAAAATATGTGCTCGTGGCATAAGAGAACAGTAGATGCAGTTCACCGAGTGAAGTCGTATACTTTGATCAGGGTATTTTTACAGTATATTTTACAGTATCCAATGTTTCTGTAAAAGGATTGCGAAGACCCAGGTCAGACTGGAGGATCGGTAGTCCGCTGCCCGTCACGAAAACATACCTATATAATTTGACCCCCTTAAACCCCACTTTTATTTAGTAAAACTGGGGTTTACAGGAGTATTTATTAGTTTTTCATTTCTGTTCAAAAACATAGATTGTTGGTACTCGTTAGAACCGCCTTGCCGAGGCGGTTCTAACGAGTGTCCACGATCTATGTTTTGAGCAGTAATATGAAGAATATCAGAATTTTTTTATCTGAAAATTTTCATTTTTTTGGTGGTAAAATTGTCAATATATATACTGAAAGGAAAAAGAAACGCAGGGTAAATTTTATTCCTAAATTTCATTCAAGTTTGAAAACGTTTGTTGTATATTTTACTATGATTACAAAACGGTACAGGTATGGAACAAAAGGTCCAAATTTCATTGGTTTGTGATCAACAAGTCTCGAGTTATTGAAGTTCATTGGTAGCTATCCCCCAAATCTTGAAATCAAAATCAAACTGAAAATCAATATCGGGTGTGCCCCCCTCTTGCTGCCGTTGCTGCCCTAATTCTCCTTTGGATAGAGTTAACCAAAGCATTGACAGTTCGCATCGGGATGTTATTCCATTCATCGATCAACGCATTCCTTAGTTGTGCGAGAGTTGCGGGGGGATTTCGGCGCTTCCTAACCCTTCTGTCCGGCTCATCCCACATGTGCTCTATTGGGGTCAAATCTGGACTGTACGGTGGCCATGCTAGTGGTGCGATGTTATTGTTTGCCAGGAAATCTCACTGCTACCGAAACTGCCCTTAATACAGTAGGTACACATAATCGACAAATTTCTTCGAAGACTGTTGGAAGTCGATTGCGTGAGATTGGTCTTCGAGCTCGTCGTCCGTACGTTGGTCTGCCTCTGACCCAGGCACGTAGGTTGCGTCGTATGACGTGGTTGACGGCGCATGCGCCCAGGCTATTTCCGGTGAGGCAGTGGAGACGAGTTCTTTTTACGGACGAGTCTAGGTTCACTCTCTATCGCGCAGATGGTCGACGTCGTGTGTACCGACATCGCGGAGAACGCTTTGCCGACGCCTGTGTTGTCGAACGGGATCGGTTTGGGGGTGGCTCTGTTATGGTCTAGGGAGGCATTGCTCACGAGATAAAATCACAGTTGATTATTGTTGCGGGCAATATGACCGCAGTAAGGTATAGGGATGAGATCTTGCGTCCTGTTGCAGTCCCGCTTGTGCAACAACGTAATCTGATTCTGCAGCAGGGCAATGCCCGACCACATGTTGCCCGAGTTTGTCAGGATTTCCTGGCAAACAATAACATCGCACCACTAGCATGGCCACCGTACAGTCCAGATTTGACCCCAATAGAGCACATGTGGGATGAGCTGGACAGAAGGGTTAGGAAGCGCCGAAATTCCCCCGCAACTCTCGCACAACTAAGGAATGCGTTGATCGATGAATGGAATAACATCCCGATGCGAACTGTCAATGCTTTGGTTAACTCTATCCAAAGGAGAATTAGGGCAGCAACGGCAGCAAGAGGGGGGCACACCCGATATTGATTTTCAGTTTGATTTCAAGATTTGGGGGATAGCTACCAATGAACTTCAATAACTCGAGACTTGTTGATCACAAACCAATGAAATTTGGAACTTTTGTTCCATACATGTACCGTTTTGTAATCATGGTAAAATATTTAACAAACTTTTTCAAACTTAAATGAAATTTAGGAATAAAATTTACCCTGCGTTTCTTTTTCCTTTCAGTATATTTGAATTGGCGTGTTTTCATAATGTACGAGCCTAGAAGGCATTTCAATAGACATATGAGTGGATACTGCTATATAAGCCTATGTACAAATTGCTGCTTATGAACTAAACTAGAAAATGGAAATGAATACTACTAGCACATAAAGATTTCTTCACAATATTGCCATGTTTCTGTATCTGTGTACGGTCGCGTGACGACATGATTGTCTGTGAAACAATTTGTTGTCAATCTGTCATTCAGTAGTGAGCATATTATTCATCATTTGGGTCGCGTCAAAATTGTCTTTGAACATGCGTAAAATGTGCAGATTCAGATCATTCTGAGCATGCGCAAAGTACCATGAAGACCTCTGCTCTTCATTCATACATTCTGTAGTGTCCAATTATTCTTTAAGCGGACAGTGAATTCCTTGATCAGACTGCGAGGATGCCCGGCTGATCTGGGCCTTCGCAGTCCGCACATGCCTCGAAGGCACATCTTTGCACATTACGAAAACACGCCTATTCAAAGAAAATTTCACCTCCAAAAACTGAAAATTTTCAGATAAAAAAACCCTGATATTTTTCATATTTCTGCTCAAAACATAGATTGTGGGTACCCGTTAGAACCGCCTCGAGGCGGTTCTAACGGGTACCCACAATCTATGTTTTGAGCAGAAATATGAAAAATAATGTATACCCCTGGCAACCCCAGTTTTACTATATAAAAGTGGGGTATAAGAGGGTCAAAATTATATAGGCGTGCTTTCGTGATGAGGGCGCGGTTCTTATGAGATTGTTGGGTTGCTATCTATAAAAAAACGAGCTTATGTTCTATGCGACCAGCGCAGACCTGGATCAGCAAGCAGATCCGTGCAGTCTGATCAGGATCTAGATGGTTGCCAACTTAATGTATTTACTTTATAAATTCTCTAAGCGAACAGCGCAGGCTGAGCCGCATATTTCATAAGGTCGTTTTCCTTTGAGATGACGTTAAATGCTGCTCCGCGGAAAAAAATAGTCCCTTATACTGTGTTCAAACATTGAATACCGCCAATTTATACAGAACCGCCTAAAATTCTAGAGAGAGTCCAAATACTATAAACCCATTTTAGTCTGGGAATTGACTTAGTAAGGGATATTGGCAAACAGTGTGGACCCAGATCAGACGCCGCATTCTGCGGCGTCTGATCAGGGTCTAAACTGTTTCCATTTAATACGGGAATTTCTATAAAACGTAGTACGAGGGTCGTGCAAAAAGTTCTGTCACTAATAAGCTTCCTTGGTTTATCCAAGGTATATTTAAAATGCTTCACTGCACTTGAATGGTGTGTTGAATAGCTAACGATACCAGTTTATTTCGTGCAAATTGCTTTCCAACTGACCGAGTTATTTCAAATTGAAATAGATGGAGTCATATACACTGACCAATTTACTTGTTACATTGGAACATGGACCAGAAGATTGAAATTCGTAGCTATATTAATGCCGCATTAGGCTTAATATAGATTCAAAACAGTTATTTAATGAATTGTGTGGTATATATGGACCTCAGACCATTTCAATGCGCGCAGTTTATAGGTGGGTTAAAGCTTTTAAAGCTGGGAAATTTTCGGTTGAAGATGATACCCGTCCTGGAAGGACAAAACCTCTGTTACCAAAGATTGAGGTCGAACAGGATGCGCGATTGTCTGTCAGAGATATAGCTAGTTGTACTGGCATATCAGAAGACAGTGTGCAAAAAAAAAAAAAAAAAAAAAAAAAAAAAAAAAAAATTGAAAAAGCGTTTGGACCTGAGAAAGGTTTGCGCTAGATGGGTACCTTATTTTGCTCATTGAGGAGCAAAAGACACAACGCCTTAAATGTACCTGGTAACTTTTGAAAATTTACAAAGGCTGTAATAGTCGGGTTATTTCTAATTTGCTAACAGGTGATGAAACCTGGGTGCACATGTTTGAGCCACAAAGAAGGGCTGATAATAAGCAATGGAAGCGAAAAGATCAAAAACGCCATGTATTGCCAAGAGAACCATAAATTCGAAAAAGATGTTGTACGCAATTTTCTTTAATTCAAGTGGGCCAGTCGTTCAAGTGCCTTGTCCATCTGGTCATACAGTCACTGGCCGATTCTACAAGAATTCTGTACTGAAGAAAGTGAAAGAGTTTTACAATAAGAAACGACCAAGCAAAGGATTGTCAGGAGTCCACCTTTCACATGACATCTAGAAGTTCTCTTGGCAGCGCTATTTATCAGTGTGTCCAACAGATACCAAAAGAAGACTATTTATCTGCTTTTCGCGACTGGGTAAAAAGGTTACAAAAATGTGTTTCAGTAAAGGGGGAATACTTTGAAGGTTTGTAATAAAAATATGTTTGATAAAACGCAACACTGAAGTAATCCGAACCCAGTGTCAAAACTTTTTGCAGGACCCTCGTATTAATAGAAATTAACTAGACACACTACTGTTGGACATAGATCGGTCCAAAGAGTGGTGGTAGAAGAGTCTATTCGACGTAATTATGTTAAATACTACATTAGAAAAAAGGAAGATCTGATAGCTAAATCATGGGCTTTGCTTTTTTGCGTACGTGTTAAGGTCGAAAAAACATTGACACAATTATGTGTATATCGAGACACTAATTTCGACCTTTCGATAAAAAGAAACTCATGTTTTTACCACATACCCGATATGTGTAGCTAGATTAGCCTGCGTAGCTCTCTCCATTTGCTTCGTATAAATAATCTCTGGATATTTTTATTTCTATATCTGACACAACGTGAGAAATATACTTTATGACACATGTAGCCGTTTCAATCTGCGTCAAGCAGATGATTCACACGAAATGGCAAGCCTTATTTTCTCTAAACGAATGGCTATTAATATTTCAAACTATTATCTGCTGCAATTGTGAGTGGCACTTTAAGAGATAGGATCAGTTTCTCAATGTCATTCTATGTAACATATTCTTCACCGAAGAAGATTTAGAACAGAATTAGGGGTGAGGTTTCGCGCGAAAAAAAAAACATGGTTTAAACCTCCCAGTAGTTTCCCAACTGACCGCGATTATGGCATTTCTTGGTTATCTTTACTTTTATTTTTACAGTGTATTGTAATGATGATAGGGGCGTTAATAATTAAATCTTGTCGTAATTGTTGGTTTTATTTCATTCACACAAAAAGATAAATAAATAATACTCTACACAAGTAGAGCAGGGGCGTAGCCAGAACGGAATTATTTCTACGTACACAAAGAAAAATACCACATACAGAAAAACTCTCCCAAGTATCGCTTTCAAAATGGGTATAATTTGCTTGGAACAGTTTTTTTTTTTAACCCTGGTCCTGCCGAGCCCGGATATGTCCTGTTTTTGCAAACAGTGTAGATCCAGATAATTCAGTATGTGAATTTGTATCAACAACCTGGATCAATTAATCTGAATGGCTGAAAAATAGAAGTGGGAGTGGCATCTTAATTTATTCAGCATGACAAGGATCAAAGCAACCCCTGTGACAAAGGAGCAAGATATTTTACGTTAAGTCACCTCTCTTCATTGCAATTACCGTAATTGACCCAATTACCGCACATGCTCCTATAAGCGCACAGTCAAGCAATTTAGTAGTCTTTAGATTACAACCAGTGTACTTTTATCTACTGCTTTATAAAATCATATGTTGTGGGTACTATATGTTGTGGGTAATCGTTTGAATTGCCTCGTCGAGGCAATTCAAACGAGTACCCACAACATATGCTTTTATAAAGAAAATCAGAAAATAATATCGCATAAGCATCATTAAATACACTCCTCATGAAGTCCTCTGCTGATCTTTTTTCCAAGTGTGCCCTTATTAGGTGAATATTTTACTGCAAGTTTTTCAGTAACTTTGAAAAATCTAAGCGCACAGTGCGGTCATTAGGTCGAATACGTAATGTGCATAGTGAGCGCTATGATTATAAAAAGTGCAATTATGCTATATACGATTAGGTAAGGCAAAGATCTCCTGCGCATCCGCACATTCTGATCAAGACCTTATTTTCTGTTTGTCGCTCTCTTCTACCTAACCCAATGATTCTGTAAAATGTTTTCTCATCAGATTGCATCAGGACCTTTGTAGCTGTTATGAAAAACCTTTCCTTGCATTAGCCATTAAATACCAATCAACTATTATAAAAGAACAAATATATTTTGCTATAGTAAAATAATAGAAATATGTAAATTAAAAAAACAATCTTCTTTATGGTGCTATATATTTTGTTTCTAACAAATATTTGTATAAATATATTCATGACTTTGTCACGTGCAACTGATAATTGAAGTTGATGAAGTAGTTTAGCGGTTTTTCAAAATCTTTCTATAGTACTAAAACTATTAGAAACCCAAGGGAAAATGCTTGAATTTTCATATAATGAAAATATGTGAAAAGAATGTGTTATTTTACAATATACAGAATGTATTCATGAAACCTATTTTATTTGATGAATGGGAGAAAAATGGACAAAAATTACCCTCTGACGAATGGTCGGAGAAGTTTGTTATAGTATTATTTTGATGACTGACATTGGTGTTTTTTAGATGAGGTAGAGGACCCCTACACGGAACAAGCATGTATGTTTAACTAGAGCTGCATCAAAATATGAGTGCAGTTTCTCGCGAGTAAAACTGGTTTAAGCCCTTCCCCCAACTCCTGTAGTTTTCCTACTGACCGTTCCAAGGTGGTCACTCTGCTGTAGTTCTTCTTTGTGTATGCGTCGGTGGTTTCATATGTAGCGATTGTTTGGTCATTATTTGTTCCTTATCTCTCTTTCTTTTATGGCCTCGTGAGTGTGAAATTTTCTGGATGTCTTAACTTATACTCGAGGTATATGCGGATAGCGGAGGCCGGGATCAGCTTGCCCATAACGCGCAAAGAAACACACAATATGATATAAATAAATAAATAAATAAATAGGCAAGGGTCTACAGGTGATGGTCACTAAATGTATTTGAACTCCTAGCCTTAAACAAACATTAATTATCTCCATCATAGTTACATTGTAATTAGAGTCCCGCTTTGTTTTAGAAGAAAATACAAGTACATATTTTTATTCATTTACTCAAGTGTATCAAAAATCATAGTAAGAATTAGCCCGCTTCCATATTTTGCAATCCCAGATCTATTTCCTAATGCACCAGTCATAGTCCCGGCTCCTACGGGGCCGGGCAACAGAGCCGGCTCTAACTTATGTATTCAAAGCATTTTTTTGCAGGAAATTAACACCCCGGCACATCTACGGCACTGCCAGGATACATCGGAGGTTAGATCACGGCACTTAAGCCACGCTATGTCTCCGCTATCCCCGATTCCGTAGGAGCCGAAGTTTGAATTGACTGGTACGTAAGCCCTAATATTTTTATACGTCTGGCTGCCTATACTTAGCATTAACTCTTAAAATGCCAAGAAAACCTGCATCTGAAAATGTCGTCTGTTTATGTCGTCTGCGGAATATTCTTGCAAACTTTTCAAACCTATTTTTGCATACAGGCAAACAGTGTGGACCCTGATCAGACTGCTCAGAGGGTCCACACTGTTTGCAAAAAGTATTATTTTAAAATCACAAACAGATGACAAAGCAGTCGACAATTGCTGTGATCGGCAGTTTAAGGGTTAATACGGTACAGACTCTTATTCTGTAAGACATATTTTAAATTCCATTCTATGAAAGTCTTGACTGAATGGATAACAGCAAGCAGTTTGACAGATTTGTGACTTTCCTTACGCCTGATAAAAAATTCGTTACAAATTATATTTCTGTGACAATATTGAAATATGTTTAGACGACAGATGTTATAGGAGTCGATTAGCCAATTGAAATATTCTTGCAGTCAAATGGAAAACAAAAGAATATTAAATGAGCTTGACATGACAAAAGAACCAGCAATAAAACACTTTTTAATATGATCATATCAAGACTTGGACATGGCATATCCATATGTTCACTAAATATTGAGATGTAAAGGCACTAACTTTACAGCTTTGTTAATCCTTTGACCCCTGACTTCCTGAAGTCGACTCCTTCAGAATTTGGATATGTCCATTGTTACAAATAGTGATGTTTGTCATAAATCAAGACCACAATGGCAAACAGCGTGGATCCACATGAGACGGCTCATCATGATCCGTCTCATCTGGATCCACACTGTTTGCAAAAGAATCTGTCTCGGGCTACAGGGTCAAAAGATTTCCTAATCGGCAAACGAAGTATACTTACATGTCGCTTAACAGCACCATATATCATGTTTTAGGGTCCGTATATTTATATTTCATTAAGGAAAAAAATGTTTCGATTACACTTCAAATCTCGATATTATTTTGTACTATCATTTTTTTTATTTTTATTTATTTTATTTTCATTTATTTACTTTTTTATTTTTTTTTTAAAGTTCTTAAGTCTATTCTTTAAACAATTACATGTACCATTAACATTCTGGGAAATAATTCTGTCATAGAATGTCTTTGTTCAAAACGTTTCAGCTTTGCAGTCGTATCACAGTGAGTCTACAATGGCGTGTTATGTCCATACCTGAAAACGCACGTGTACTGCTGTCCTCTATAAGACCAATAATCCTTTAACTCCGCCCACATTATTTGGCAGACAGTTCTATTGATGTAAAAGATATCATTAGAATATACTCTATCATGTCAATTTGTCTAAGTTGAATTGGATGCGTTGAAGTTGAAGGTTAAAATTAATTTGTTTTTAATGAAAGACAGGTTGAGTGGTAGATCATAGGGTATCTTGATTGAGACTTTTTCAGCTGCAGTGGAAACTGACAGACGACATTTGAGATATAGCGTCGATCGGCAGAGAAACTCGTCGAACGAAACCATAAACAGCTATCTGCAGTGCCATCTAGCGCCATATATACGAGGTGTAAGTCTCGGTTGTTTTCGTTGACAGCTTACCAAAATCTACCAACTTTCAATTAAAATAAAATCGATAATCTGAATCTTCTCCAAAAACTCCAATATATCACTTTTAGAAAAGATAGTGTTCAGTACCAGAATGTGGTTGATTATGAATTTTCTCGGCTCGTTTGTGAGATTTTTTTTCCATCGAAATATGATTAAACCATAAGGATAAAATCAAAGCATGCACCTCCAAGATAAATCAAGATGGCGACTGTGACGTCAGCCCATTCATCCTTATTACCTACAGCGTGAGTTAGAATATTTTCGGACATATGTACCCAGCGAAGTCTTGGACTAGCAGTCTGTTTAGTCCCCGCTGGGAGCCCTATGTATTACGAAAACACGCCTATTTAAATATGTTGAAAATTTCACCACAAAAAGCTGAAATTTTTCAGATAAAAATCCTAATACTTTTCATATTTCTGCTCAAAACATAGATTGTGGGTACTCGTTAGAACCGCCTCGGCGAGGCGTTCTAACGAGTACCCACAATCTATGTTTTTGAGCAGAAATAAAACAAATAATGTACACCCCTGTAAACCCCAGTTTTACTATAGAAAAGTTGGGTTTAAGGGGGTCAAAATTATATAGGTATGTTTTCGTGATGCCTAAACAGGCTGATAAAGGGAGAACTTTGATCAGAGTGCTTGGAGGTGTATGCTGATGCGAGTTTTTGCTGGTCGCACATGTTTTAGATATTGGTGGCTAATATGGCCCCGAGGTTATAAAGCTTTTTCATGCTCAACTCAGCTGAGCATGAAATTTGTCCTGTAAATAAACCTCAAATTACTAACAAATGCAAATACTTTCTTGCTAAACATAGCTGAACATGAAAATGTCTCTGCTATTAAATATGAAATGTCAACTATTGTTGGTATTTTCATATTTATTAGCAGAGAAAATTTGATGCTCAGCTGAGTTGAGCATGAAAAAAGTTTTATAACCTCGGGACATGGTTCGTAAATTATTCCTGTAAATGGTGACTGCATTTCATTAGAATCGTTACGGAACCAGTCGAATCACTTCGGGACGAATCATATTAAATGCAAAGCAATTTTTATGAGGATGAATAATTTTCTTAATACTGGTCGTCTGATAACTGTTGTCTGCAGTATGGTATGTGCAAGGCACATTGCTTTGGACTTGAATGCTTATTCGAGCAGCGACATGTCCGCCCACATGACACGTATAAGGGAATACTTAAGAGCATGATTACCATACATACAACGGACGGACCGAAGTTATTATTAAAATTGATGACTTCCTCAGAGTAAAGGAAATCCATGTGTGGAAAGAAAATAAGTCAGCATCCGCCTCCGATTGTCAGGCGGTGCGAACAAATTCACAGAAAGGTGAAGATACAAATGTACACATCTGTATTACATTCACATGCACACAGAGATTCTTTCATTTTTTTTTATCATGTTTATAAAACATTTTAACACTAACATTTGTTGTATTTAAGGGCATGGATTTGAAAATTTTATCTCATAATGAAAACATACCTATATAATTTTGACCCCCCTTAAACCCCACTTTTATATAGTAAAACTGGGGTTTGCAGAGGTATACATTATTATTCTTATTTCTGCTCAAAAACATAGATTGTGATACTCGTTAGAACGGCCTCATCGAGGCGGTTCTAACGAGTACCCACAATCTATGTTTAGAGCAGAAATATGAAAAATATCAGATTTTTTTTTCTGAAAATTTTCATTTTTTGGTGGTAAAATTTTCATTATATATGAATAGGCATGTTTTCGTAATGTAAAACCTTGGATATAACATGTATAATACGGATTTTCTGCCGCGGCATAATGTCGTTGTTTCTCAGACTTTGGCCTCACCCTTATTATATTTGAGCCGGGGCACAGCATTACCTACTAGATTCCATGTGCGCTAAACGAAATCTCAGATCAGTCTGCGCTATTGCGCAGTCTGATCAAGGCCCTTGCAGAGTACTCAGTTCGTATCGAAGGATCCAAAGCGTCTGTATTCGTATAGTGAAGACTATGATCAGACTGTGCAGATGTGCAGCCTGATCTAAGTCTTCACCAGGCGTACATGTACATGCAGTCGCGGAGGCAATGCTTTCCCAGTCTCACATATAATCCAAATCAGAAACTAGTTTACATCAATCAAGTGGAAATTTTGTTTTTATAAATATATGTATTTCATTTGGATAAAGGCATCAGCGACATATAGAAGAGAGTGATGAAATGGTCATCTGAATCAAACCCCACCCCCTATTTACCCGCCCGTGGTGAACTTTGACAAAAGACTAACGACTTGATTTGTCAACGTCTATGAGGTCTATCCATCACGCAGTATGATTAATGAGCTGGGGCACACCATTTCCTTCAAGATGGCATGTGCGCCCAGCGAAAGACTCAGATCAGTCTGCGCGTCCGCGCAGACTGATCTGAGTCTTCGCTGGGCGTTCTACGCGGGAAGCTAAGGACTGATGACATCTTTATACGACCAGCGAAGACTGTGATCATACTGCGTACGCACAGGCTGATCTGAGTCTTCGCTGGGCGCACATGCAATCTTGTAGGAAGTGCTCTGCCTCGGCTCATATTTGAGGTCCAATTCAAGCATTTATGTCACATTCGAGCCACGAAAACACAGATCAGCCTGTCCATGCGCGTTGTCTGACCAGGGTCTTCGTTGTCTGTTGGATGCTGTAAAATATATCGATGAACAGGGAAGGTCCGATCAGAAACATGTGACTTCGCAGAACGAGCTGGGTAATCGCTGTTTGCTTATAACATAAACGCCATTTTCTTGCCTTGTGAATCGTATGAATATACAGAAGACCTTTAGAAGAGGTATTTCCGGAGGCCAGGTGGGATATGAGTGCTCATAAAAGCAAATTAAAAAGCGACGACACAGTTCAACTTACATACCCATCCGTGCACGAAGATACTGTTCGACATACCTACGTCCACAAAGTCTGGGTTCCAAATACCATCCGTGCACGAAGACCCATCCGTGCACAAAGATTGGGTTCGACACATCATCCGTGCACGAAGACTGGATTCGACATATCCATCCGTACACGAAAACTGGATTCGACATACCCATCCCGTGCACGAATTGGTTCGACATACTCATTCGTACACGAAGACTCAGTTCGACATATCCATCCGTACACGAAGACTCAGTTCGACATACATATCCGTACACGAAGACAGAGTTCGACATACTCATCCGTACACGAAGACTGAGTTCGACATACTCATCCGTACACGAAGACTGAGTTCGACATACATATCCGTACACGAAGCTTGAGTTCGACATACCTATCTGTACACGAAGATTGAGTTCGACATACCTATCCGTACACGAAGACTGTTCGACATACCTATCCGTACACGAAGACTGAGTTCGATATACTCATCCGTACACGAAGACTGAGTTCGACATACCCATCGGTATACGAAAACTGGGTTCGACATACGCATCCGTACACGATGACTGGATCCTGTTTACCATCCGTGCAGCATCCGTTCACTGCACGGATAGGTTTGTCGAACTGAGTCTTCCCTCTTCATTTTTGCTGATTTTAGTTTTCGTCTTTTATTGAGCCAGTCTGAGACTGCGCTCTTTATTTTATCGAAATAAACCCCTGTAGGGTCTATGTTTGTAGTTCAATATATTCGACAATTAATGAAGTGTATGTATCTCCATACACGCCCATCACGAAAACATGCCTATATAATGTTGACACCCCCCCCCCCTCCCCTGAACCCCACTTTTATATAGTAAAACTGGGGTTTACAGGGGTATACATTATTCTCTTATTTCTGCTCAAAAACATAGATTGTGACTACTCGTTAGGACCGCCTCGCCGAGGCGGTTCTAACGAGTACCCACAATCTATGTTTTGAGCAGTAAATGTGAAAAATATCAGATTTTTTTTCTGAAAATTTTCATTTTTTGATGGTAAAATTTTCAATATATTTGAATAGGCTTGTTGTCGTAATGTCTTTTCCCGTAGCGCGTATCATTGTGCTTGCTTTCAATGTTCAACTATACAAAAAGTCCATGGCCTTCAATCAGGGGACAGACATCTGATATTTCGGATATCATCCATCAAACAACGAAATATGCATAAATTCAGGTTCGCAGTCAGATCTAAAGTAATATGAAAGTCTAGTGTACTTTAAGTAATTTAGCATAACAAAAACGGGCACATGTAGTACCCGTTATCCTAGTAAACACAAAATGTCGTATTAACGTCGTTTCATTGTCGCTACGATGTTACGACGTCAAAGCGACGTCGAAACGATGTAATTACGAGGTTGTGTGTTTACTGGGATGTGTTGTCTCCGGACATATAAGTTGGAAGAATTAAAACAGTGTAGGGAAATAGTGAATGCCACGAATATTGCTGAAGTTAGTTGCTTGTTACATATGTGACATATCTTGAGTTCAATGCCTCGAATATACATCTTTAACGAACTCTTCTACCTCAACTCTTTGGACGAATCCATTTGAAGTAGAAGGTAGTAGTATTTTTATAAATATCATGTTTTCTAGAAATTCCTGTTCTTAATGCAAACAGAACGCGGCGTCTGATCAGGGTCTACACTGTTTGGTAATGTCTTTTTGTCGGACATAGGCATAAATAGGTAACTATGCCTGTGTATGTTCCTTCACGTGGGAAATTGTACCGTATGATACGATTCTGAGTGAAGACGCAAATCATATAGTGCATTACGATTATGTACGTAAGTCGTATGGGCTGTCACCATAAGGAGTGCCAAAAGTAACGACCCCTCCTCCCCCCCGACCCCCTCCCACGCCCCCCCCCCCCCAACACACACACACAAACTCCCACCCCTCCCCTACTATTTGCGTACACAGTGTAAAACCAAACCTGTAGGATATAAATCATACTGAAGAGCTTATGATCTAGGACTTCAATTATACGTCCATTTCCATCTTAACCGTTCAACCCTGAGTTTGTGAAATAGACTCTTCCATCTCTGCATTTGGACACTTGCATTCGGTTGCCAAAATGGTAACAGGTATAAGTCAAGAATATAATGGCAAATAGTGGAGCTCCTGATGAGAGGCTAATCTGAATATACACTATTTGCAGAGTTATCTGTTTTGGTCTACAGGGCTGAAAGGGTTAAGGGGAATCCATACACCTTCAAGGGAGACAACTCTGAAGAAATTGTTTTGCCTCCCTTCTAAAAGGGTCTTCTCTAAAAGAAAAGAATTTGCTCCCACAGGGAGCAAATTCTTTTCTTTTAGAGTAGACCTCCTTTTCAGAAGGGTCTTGATGCAAAGGAAAGCAAACAAAGTGACAAAAGTTGTCTCCCTTGTTAAAAGATAACTGTATCAAATTTCTTAAACAGTCAAAATAAACAATCTGAAATAATGTCAGAGAGAGAATCAATGTGTTTTGTTCTCAAGTGTCGGCATTGTTTCTGTTGGTGAGCATATGGGTGAGGCGGCTTCAAATCTGCTCATTTTCATAATCAAATATGTTCATAATACCAGCGTTCTGCCGCAAAAATTACATATCAATCGCCCTTTGTCAGGATTGTCATTGTTGGAATACTTCTGTTTGGACCGCGTCAATACAAATCCTATCTTATTGCTTCTGAAAACTGTGTATGTTTAGACCAATTTATGCGCATGCGCAATTTACCTATAAGTTCGTCTATACAAAAGACACAACCATGTAAATATCAAAATTCAAACTGCTCATGCTCAGACCAGACTGCGCATGTGCAGTATGGTCTAGGCATGCGCAGTTCGCATATGGTGGTTTTAACATGACGCGATTCATGTATCAGTCGTTCTTTTGTCACGGTTTTGATTGCAAGAATATTGCAATTTGTTAACGACAACTAAATTAACAGTGCCGTCTGTTGTTGTAATTGTCGGTATTAACGGGAACATTTGAACCGTGCTCTGAGAAAGTGGGTTTTCGGGGCACATACAAACTGTGAAAGTTTGTATCCATTTCGTAGTTTGATCAGTCCATGTGTTGTTATACAGTCGAACCTCGTTATCTCGAACTCCAAGGGACTCACTGAAACACTTCGAGATATCCGTACTTCGACATATCAGAGTTGAGAGAGTGAGGAGAACAATAAATTGAACAACCACATTTAACAAATGAATATGTAATTTGACTCCTGAAGTTAGAAATATATATATAAAATAATGTGAAAAAGAGGAGAAATTGCTCCTTAGGAGCAATTTCTCCTCTTTTCCACATTATTTTGTTACCTGTTGTCATAGTGTCATGTTAAAACAGGGACCAGATTTTCACTTCGAGATAAGCGGTAATTCGAAATAAGCGAGTTCGAGATAACGAGGTTCGACTGTATGTAGTCGAAATATATTACAGTGCTTCATGCAATCCATTACGAAAACACGCCTATTCAAATAGAACAGAACAGAACAGAACAGATCTTTATTGAGAACTCCAAAGGGCTATAAAGCCCACCAGGACATAACATTTAACAGTGTGATGGCGAATATACACAATGACAACATTTTACATACACAAATCTGTAGTAAGACTCAGTACTAGTAAATATGTATTAATCCAAATGATTTGAAAAATTAGTTATCTGAATAACTACCCAGAAAGGACAAGCCAAAGTGATTGGGGCTTGTCTCTACCCGCTTTGGCTCACCTGTCTGGGCAGCTATTTTCAGCAGTAGAGTAGAAATCTGTGTTGTAATGTCACCGGTACGTGAGTCCGTCCTTTGGGTAATAAATAACGCACACCAAGACAGGGATGATGATGAAATGATGATTTAATGAAGGGCTCACAT
The DNA here is from genome assembly GCA_964016985.1 of Anodontia alba. Lineage (NCBI taxonomy): Eukaryota > Metazoa > Mollusca > Bivalvia > Lucinida > Lucinidae > Anodontia > Anodontia alba. The sequence continues at coordinate 146,366,502 of OZ024822.1, forward strand.
CTCAAATAGCTGACATCGTCATCTGTAACATATAATATATGCAAAATATATTAAAGTAGTATCCAAATAAAGCTAACTGGATAAGTATACACCTTATCAGTTTGAAGCGTAAATGGCAAGTGCCTTTGATTACAGATAACACATTACTTATGAAAATATGAATATTAATTATGATTCATTATAGATAAAACCATTAAACAAAGCATGCTACATTTTAAGGTGCGGATTTAACCTGTCTGAAATGCCTTGCAGTTTCTGGACAAAACACATGACACAAACTTCAAACAACAATCTATGTTTTAAGTTGCTAAACTTTGAAATTCAAGCATACCTTTTCAAAATAGATAAAATACATAAAAATACAAAAATGCACATACCTGTAACATATAATATATGCAAAATATATTAAAGTAGTATCCAAATAAAGCTAACTGGATAAGTATACACCTTATCAGTTTGAAGCGTAAATGGCAAGTGCAGTGAAGCATAACTTGTGCTCATGCATGTTAGATGCCCTAGGCTTAAGCTTTATTACACAGGTAAGGTAAATGAGCACCAAACCGAACCTAACATTACTATAAACGCGAGGACAGTACAGTAAACGCATAATACGTTACAGAAACGTTGCTATACGCAAATCCTAGAACTAGCAACAAACACTCGACCTACCAACGCAAAACTACAACCCAGATGGAACCAAAACACTGACTATGACAGTAATATACATCGTACTATTTATCCTTCAGACAAAATATTTGCAGACACTAATAAGACATAACATTGGAAATAGTAACATACGGAGAAGGTGTACACAGTTAAAATGATTTTATACATTGATTTTATTATATATATATATATATATATATATATATATATATATATATATATATATATACTTTTGCTTTGTAACCTGGAGCTTGAGCTACCAAAGGATATGTACAAAAGTGTTTATTTATGGATAGAATAGAATAGAATAGAATAGAATAGAATAGAAAAGATTTATTTCAAAATTCCAATAGGTGTTAAAGCTCTTGAGGATATAATACAAACATATACGATGGCATATGACATAGTCATTAAAGATACAAAAGCATTTTCTGTTATTACCTGAAAAAAAAAATCAATACATTGTGTATATAATTAACATTATGGGGTAATCAATATTATGTGGAGAAGATGATATCCCACAAAATAGGGAAATCATATTGAAAATTTTACAACCAAAAACGGAAAATTTTCAGATGAAAAATTCTGATAGTTTTCATATTTCTGCTCAAAACATAGATTGTGGGTACTCGTTAGAACTGCCTCGGTGAGGCAGTTCTAACGAGTATCCACAATTCCACAATCTATGTTTTTGAGCAGAAATAAGAAAAGTAATGTATACCCCTGTATACCCCAGTTTTACTATATAAAAGTGGGGTTTAAGGGGGTCAATTGTATAGGTATGTTTTCGTGATGCAGTCTAATAGCGGATGGTGCAGTTGATCAGACAGAGCAAATGCGCAGGCTGAGCACGGGACTTTACAAACCGTACTCAAAGACGTTTCCTTGTAGAAAGGTACTGTATTTTAATACAATATACCTTTAAATTATCTCGCTATTATACTTGCGTCATATAAATACAAAGCTTATATCGCATGGATGAAATTTCAAATTTAGAATTTTTTTTTTTTTTTTTTTTTTTTTTTTTTTTGATATTTTTTTAAAGTATTTTTTTTTTTTTTTTTTTTTTGTTTTTTGTTTGTTTTTTTTTTGTTGCTAATAATCTCATTTTAAGTACCGTAAAATTTCATTTTAAGTGCCGTATATACCCTAAGATTTTGGATCATAATTTACACTGTTTGCACTCAACTAGCAGTTTTAGAAACATTCATAGGTAGCAAAAGTGATCAAATTTTAGGACAAGTATGGTAAGGAGTAAGGTGTCTTAATATTTAGGGTAAACATAAATACGGTATATTGCCACATTTATATATACAAACGCCAAATTTCTTTACTGTAGTTGATAATGTGATTATCATTGACCAATGTTATCGAACCGCGCGTTAGACGAAATCCAGCTAACGCGCTATTCGTGTCGCTGTGTGATAGAGGGTTTTCTGTAAAAACTGGACTGGGACATTTGGGTCACTGGCAAGCAGTGCAGACCTAGATCAGACGCCACAGAACGCGGCGTCTGATCAGGGTCTACACTGCTTGCTTAAATAACAGGAAGTTAAGGTTTGAATGAAACAGTCTTAAGTCCCCGTTCAGGACAATTTTCCTAGCCGACACTCAGTGACAATCGACCAGTCAGTGCTGTCAGTGCTTTGATAAGTGTATATACATGTAGTTTGCTTAGTATTCTTGGCGGTATCCACTCTGCTTAGCCAGGGCTGATATTTTGTTTTTTTCGTTTTTATTTATTTATTTATTTATTGTTGTTGTTTTCTCTCCCCCCCCCTCTCTCTCTCTCTCTCTCTCTCTTTCTCTCTCTCTCTCTCTCTTTCTCTCTCTCTCTCTCTCTCTCTCCACAAACTTGCGCTAAACTACGGTGATTCTATCTATGCGCTGGTAATGTTAGAGCGGATACACAGGACTATCTTGACCTTCAGTTTTCGCATACATTACGAAAACATACCTATTCAAATATACTAAAAATTTTACCACCAAAAATGAAAATTTTCAGAAAAAAAATCTGATATTTTGAATATTTCTGCTCAAAACATAGATTGTGGGTACTCGTTAGAACCGCCTCGGCGAAGCGGTTCTAACGAGTACCCACAATCTATGTTTTTGAGCAGAAATAAAAAAAAATAATGTATACCTCTTTCAACCCCAGTTTTACTATATAAAAATGGGGTTTAAGGGGGTCAAAATTATATAGGCATGTTCTCGTGATGTATATTAGGCCCCTCTCTTTACGGGCTCAACAATTATAATAGTAATTATCATGGTTCATGCATGAACCAGTTTTCGCATATATGCTAGGCCCCGTCTTTACGGACTCAACAATTATAACAATGATTATCATGGTTCATGCATGAACCATGGGGCTGTAAACTTTTATCTCTTATACCAAAATATACATGTGTATTTCTGTGGTTGTATTCCCTTCAAATAATTATTTAAATGGATCGAATGAAGTTTACAATAATATAAAACGACAAACACATAAAATGAATTAAATCTAAGCCAGCTGAATGAAAAGGGAACAGAATAAATAAATAAATAATTAATAAATAAATAAATAAATAAGCTGAGAGTATATCATTATATCATATAAAATCTAAAATGCATGATCTGAATTAAATCTAAACCAGCTGAAAGAAAAAAATAAAACGAAATGAAGTGAATAAAATAAAACAAAATTAAATCAAATTTAAAAAAAAAATAAACGAAATGAAATGAATTAAGATATGTATATAATAAAATAAACCGAAAATGCATTATTACACGAGACACGAGAATCTGTGACCAATTAAGGTCCTGTCTGTGCTGAATTGTACCCGATATTCAATTACTGTTATATTGGGATGCACAATTGCAGATCCTTTCATCAAAGCTACAAAGCCCCACTCTAGGCCTAAGGCTCTTGTTAACATCTCTATTTTAACCAAAGTGGATAATGTTTGTTTAACAAACCATGCCAAGTGAATCAATCGTTAGTCTTCAAATGGGCGGCAACGTGAGAAAACGTACCTTTTGACATGTGCGGCCAAGGAAGACTCAAATCAGCCTGCGCACCCGCGCCATCTAACCAGAGTCTTCATTGTCCGCATGAAGAAATGTTGCAACCTTGGCTATCCAAAATGCGCCCAGTGAAGATTCTGATCAGATTGCGCGAATGCGCAGTCTGATCTGAATCTTCGCTGGGCGCACATGTCACATATCTAAAGGTCCGTTTTCTGACACTGCGACTCGAGTGTTTAATGGCCTTTACCTTAGGTGGTAGCTAACATATGCGCAGAAAACTAACAGCTGAGCTAAACATCAAATATAAAATTTGCACTCAAACTTCCAAATATGTTTAATCAAATTCTGCGTCTTAGAGCTAATTTCGGACGACGGTGTTAATATTGATAGAGTCAACCACTTCTATGACCACTTGAACTCTTGACAGATACAAAAACGGAACGGAACATTTAAGCCGCAATATCCGAAAACGTTCCATTGGACCTATGCGGCCAACGAAGATTCAGATCAGCATGCGCATTCGCGCAGTCTGATTAGAATCTTCACTGGGCGCATTTTGGATACTCAAGGATGCAAAGTTTCTTCATGCGGACAACAAAGACTGTTTCTAAATTCACATTTTCCCCAAAATATTGTTATACTTCTAAAGACTCGTAACTGGTCCGCACACACATATAGCCTAATACAGTCAACTGGTAAATATATATTAGTTTGTTCACCCAAGCTGATCAGGGTGTATGCATTGTTGTCAGAATCGTCAGTTAACATGTTTACTCCTCGTGGATTCCTCCATTTGGGGTGTTTGTACGTATCCATTACAGTTGCGCGTTTTCCGTGTTGATCAATGGCAACAGTGCAGACCCTGATTAGACTGCCTCAACAATGTCTGATCTTGGTCTGCACGTTTTGACAAATATCCAGTTTGTGAGTCGTAAGACATAAATGGGAAAAATACACATATAAACACATTGCATTGTCTAAATTAGAAATAGTAAATTCTGCCCATTCACGAAACTACAATCAGTGGACAATTATTCGCCACTTTGTGACGTCGCCGTTAAATAAATGGATTTTCTTGTTGTCGTAAAAATTCCTACGCTGAAATTATAAAAGCTACAAAAAAATGAAAACTATACTAAAAGGAGATAAAGTGATAAAAGCAATAAACAGAATTTCAAGAGGTCTATAAACTGTTGACTACTCATGCATCACTTTTTCGAAATAGCAGTAAATTCTTTCGGCGACGTCATCATTTAAGTCAACGGACATCTTAAATTTTGTGAATTTATGCTCGTTAGATACTAAAAACTCCATTACTTAAAGGGTAAAACTCATCAAATTTATTTGAATATTTCGTTTTTCTTTTGGCTTTTATCTCGTGCATTTTTCGTGAACTTTACTTCTGCCGGGTGTTGTGTAGAATTCTTTCAGAAATTGTTGAAAAACAAATATTTGAACGGCAACGACAGAAAGTAGCAAATAATTATGATCAAGAAATAAAGACTTGCAGGGTTAAGACTGCCGACGTAATAGTATTACTGTATACTTAGCCATCACAAATGCAGCAGACGATATTTTAGCTCACCTGAGCCTTTGGCTCACTGGTGAGCTTATAGTATGACTAGTCTCTGTTGTCGTTGTCTGTCGTCTGTTGTCTGTAGTCTGTCGTCTGTAGTCTATAGTCTGTCAACATTTTCAAACATCTTCTCCTCTGTAACCACTGGGCAGATTGAAGTCAAATTTCATGTGGAGCATCCATGGAATGGGGAACGAAAGTTTGCTCGCAGTGTCTAGGTTACATGACCAAGGTGGCCGCCATGCCCACATAAGGTAAAAACCCTTCAAAAAATTTCAACACCCAAGCCAGTAGGCCGATTGTCAAGAAACTTGGTACGTAGCATTGGAGACTCGAGAAAATCATAGTTTGTTCAAATGATGACACTTGGATGACCTTGACCTATTTTAGGCCAAGGTCAATTTTGTTCGCATAGACTTTTGTATAGGAAAAAGTCGAAACCTTATATTTTTCAAAAAATATTGCAGCCTGTGGTCTGAGAATTGGTAGATACAGTAAGCTAGCTAAATGAGTAAATGAAAATACATGTGTATTCAAGGTCAAGGTCATCGTCAAATGATGACTGGCTTGACCTTGACCCAATTTACATCAAGGTCAAAAGTGGTCGCATATGCTTTAGTATGGAAAAAAGTGGAACTGTTAATGTTTTGGAAACTGTTGTTGCCTGTGAATAAGTTTGTATTTGCAATCAACCAAATGAGTTAATGAAGCTACATAAGTATCAAAGGTCAAGTTCACTCCTTGACCTTCGACCTTAGCACAGAATTTAACATAATCAGCTAATAAACTCATGGTACAGACCCCTGGGTTCATGATCCTAAGGAGGGGCATAAAGCCCCATAACATGAGCCTGGCTTCCAATACGCATATTAACGTTCCATGGGACAGTCTTCTATAATGACCTTTAAATTCATTTAAAAAAAAACACTCAGCACTCAGGTGAGCGCTTTAGGACAATTGGTCCTTTGATATTTTATTAGTTTCCAGAGAAGGGTTCAGTCTAAAATATATGTAGGCATGGTACCTTCGACATTCAATCCTAGGAGGAAACGAACGCATATTTGTAATTCTGAGCTGCATCAGAATTAAGGATGCGGATTCAATTAAATAAAATAGTTTTAGCTCCCCTCCACACCCGATCCCCAAATATGATTGTTTCTTCTAACATTTCCAAGGTGTTGCTTTCTGTTGCAGCTGTTTTATCCCTTCTCATGCTGAATAAATTCCTTCTAATTTCCAACCAATCAGATTACTGGATCCGGGTTTTTGATAGAAATTTACATATTTAATGACAAACAGTGCAGATCCAGATCAGCTGGCTTCTTCGGAAGCCAACTGATCTGGATCTACACTGTTTGTTAAGACAAGGCATGACGTGTTCAGCAAAAGAAGGGTTACTTGTATGTCGGATACTGCAACTGTGACGTTGTGTTTTGTTGTTGTATGTTCCTCGTCTCTTCATCTTTTGGTGCCCCAGTAAGGTAATGATTGATGATTATGGTCATTCCTAGATGGCTTCATTTATATTCAATGAACATTAAATGCAGCAAAAAGCACACAATTGTTTGTTATTTGAACTCTGCACGTGCTTTAGCACCATAACTTGAATAGTCAGCCCATAAAATGTTACTACAAAAATTGTTTGGGCTTCCACTTTGTGTGTGTGTGTGTGTGTGTGTGTGTGTGTGTGTGTGTGTGTGTGTGTGTGTGTAGAACCTTGTACTTTAGCTGAGCAGAATGTTTGGTACAGCATAGTTTAAATCTGAAAGCGCTATGCAAATTTGAGGCTGACGATATTCTAAAATTGATTTTATTTTTCAGTGAAAATAAGGCTTGGCATTTCATGTGAATCGTCTGCTATACTTATTTTCTCTGAATAATAATATTGATAATAATAATAATAATAATAATGATTATAATAATAATAATTATTATTATTATTATTATTATTATTATTTAAAAGTGTCGTCTGCTGTAGTTGTGATTAGCGATTTAGCTCTTTCATTGTCACAGGCGATGATACATGTAATAGGCTTTTGCAAACAGCGCAAAAATGAGCCGTCTCCTCTGGATCTGCGCTGTTTGACATTCAGTCTTTCAATTTTACATATAAACTTCTTTCCAATCGAAAGTTTGTTAAAAACAAAACCAAAGCAGACGACAAATGTGGTCTGGCGTCGAAAGACTTAAGGATTAACCATAATGTTCAGCTCGTCTGTTTCCAGCTGGGCACAGTTAGCTGAGCACACCAATCAATACACCATCTCTTTTAGGATTTTGATCATGGTTTGCCTAATCAATTAAGTCGTTCTAGTTCCAAATAATTACTTTTATCTCGTATGGAAGATTTGTCAGGAGAGCTTGATCAATTCTCCGTTACTTTTGATAACAACCATAAGAGTAAATTGTTACAACATATTTTGATTGAGGGCAGCAATAGGTGAGAATCTACAAGATTGTCTGCCAACTGTAGAATTGAAAAAAGTCTGTGATTGATGTTCTGTGGTTATGGTGGAAGATTGCTTCTGTCATGTTTGTCAAATGAAACAAATTGTTCTGATTGTAAATGTCTGCGATGGCATATTCAGAGCTTCCGATATTTTCTGGGCAAATATTGAATAAACACAGAGTTTAAATCAATTTGCTTCTCTCTAAACATCTCGCACATGCGGTTTATGATTTGGTTCGAGTCTAATGTAATGGGTGTTGTTGGCATAAAATGTGTGTGTGTGTGTGTGTGTGTGTGTGTGTGTGTGTGTGTGTGTGTGTGTGTGTGTGTGTGTGTGTGTGTGTGTGAGAGAGAGTGTGTGTGTGTGTGTGTGTCACCCTGCAAACCCAGCATAACGTGGTTTTAAGGTTTTATTAGATGAATAAGCTAATATCTAGGAAACGGGATCACATTTGTTTTGTTTACTCATAGTATTCATCACGAAAAAGATTCCTATATAATATTGACCCCACTTAAACCCCACTTTTATATAATAAAACTGGGGTTTACTGGAGTATACATTTTTTTTTCTTATTTCTGCTAAAAACATAAATTGTGTATACTCGTTAGAACTGCCTCACCAAGGCGGTTCTAACGAGAACCCACAATTTTATCTTTAAAATTATGAAAAAATATCAGTTTTTTTATCTGAAAATTTTTAGTTTTTAGAGGTGAAATTTTCTATATATTTGAATAGGCGTGTTTTCGTAAAGTCGTTTAAAGAGAATAGATTCATTTTCAGGGGAGGCAACTCTGTCAAAATTGATTTAAACCCCTTCTCAAAAGGCATCTACTCTAAAAAGGAAGAATTTGCTCCCCGTGGTAGCAAATTTCGATAATCTTCGTTTACCATCGTACTTAAGGCTACAGTATCTTAACCTATACCATATACTAGCTACTTGTCGGATATCAATAATATGAAATAAAGGCACAGCCTTTGATGCAACATATTCAGCCTCCATTTTTTCTGATGTGTATAAGATTTGACAGCAGTTTGTTTACAAACAATTGGCCTCACGCGCCGGGATCAAATGAGGTCACGTGATATGATCGGTATTTTTTTCTTTTTTTTTTTTTTTCATTTGCATTTTTTTCTTTTCTTTTCTTTCTTTTTTTTTTTTTTTTTTTTTGTTTGTTTGAATTTAGTAGAGCTTATTATTACTTTTCTCTTGGCTACGAGACGTCATAGGAGATTTGGGTGCCTAAGCATGTTGTCAGCCTCTCTACAGAAATGCAAACACTTCGTTTGTTCGTTATTATTTACATCGATGGATTATAATTAATAATTTCCTTAAAGAATTAGAGGCCATCTACAGCCTCTGCTTGCCTCACCCTTTGATAGCAGCAACTCATCTTGGAGATATCCGTCCTTGATGTCAGAAACCAAGTATCAAAGACTGGCTATACAAGGCATCATTCATAAATTTGGATCAGCTTATAGTAAAGAGTCATCACGAAAACACGCCTATATAATTTTGAACCCCTTAAACCCCACTTTTATATAGCAAAACTGGGGTTTACAGGTGTATACATTATTTTTCTTATTTCTGCTCAAAAACATAGATTGTGGGTACTCGTTAGAACCGCCTCGGCGAGGCGGTTCTAACGAGTACCACAATATATGTTTTGAGCAGAAATATAAAAAAGTTGAAAATTTTCATTTTTTTGGTGGTAAATTTTTCAGTATATTTGATAGGCTTGTTTTCGTAATGGATAAAACATGACACCAAGGTCTAGCTGCTGGTCTACCTTTACCACACTCTTTATCACTCTAATTCAGCAGAAGACAAAAATTGGTGATGTTTATCTTATTTTTCCCAGCAAAACAGGATTTGACATTTCATGCAAATTGTCTCCAATGGAGACAATTTGCATGGAATGTCCAATCCTGTTCAATATTTTTTTTTCAGAAAACAAGATTTGTCATTTCAGAAAACAAGATTGGAGACAATTTCCATGAAATGTCCAATCCTGTTTTCTGGAAAAAATAAGAAACAATAATGCAATATGTCGTCTGCTGAAAATTTTACCCAGAATGCTGAGGGTTAACCTAGCACCACTGATTAAATTGGATAATATCTTTCCAATTTGCCCCGTATTCAACCACCATTAATGAGAGGGCGAAGCTAAAGCCGGCCGAGGCTTTGATAGTTTCTTCTGGGCACACGAGTCACAAGAAATGTCAAGCCTAGAGAAAAATGGCTAAACTATTTTCAAACAGTGGAGACCCTGATTAGACGCCGCGTTCTGCGGCGTCTGATCTGGGTCTGCACTGTTTGCCAATTACGCTTTTACGAGTCTCCCGCATACAATGGATTAATAATATACCTAAATATAATATAGCTTTATCCATTAGCCGATTTTACTCCGACTTATAACGGAAAGTCCCAAATATCTACGATCGTTTTCCGAACAGAAAGCAGTATTTTGAGAACTCTTGCAGAAACAAAGTGTTTTCCAGCGATAATGCCTACCCCTCCCCGATGAAGGGTTTCAAAACCCTTCAAATCGAAGGAATCAACATTAGTTATTTTCCATGTACCTAATCAGATGAACTCGATTGACATTGGTTGCTGAAGCTAATGCTCCCGCCATGTTTCTTATTCCGAGACCGATTGGCTGATTAGTCATATGAAATAGCGCCATGTGACTTGGATTACGAGTGAAATACGGACAAGAACGGAAACTGTATGATATCGGCTTTTGCGCCCCATCAGTGGATTTTGTGCCTACGCCGACCGAAGAATTATGTATAGGTGGAATTGTATCAGTACTTACGTCAAGGATTGGTGCCTCTATAGCTGGGCGTATCCCTTTGCCTTCCCACACCTCAGTTTCTTTGCTGTGGGACGGGTTCAAGGTGGCAAGGCGATATTTCTCAGTTCCTTGTCTTTTGTTCGTTGTTTTCGACGAAGTGCAGTTCTTTTTTTATAAAGTTTTGTTACACCAAACCCTAATCTGGATTTTTTTTTTTTTTTTTTTTTTTTTTTTGCATTTGAAACTTCAACTTTTACCAGATCTTCATATTAACTGTTGGCAAATAGTGTAGATCTAGACCAGACGCCGCGATCTAGGTCTGCACTGTTTGAGATTAAACAACAGTATTTTAAAACATCTTTAGAATCTAACTGGATAAATCCAACCTATAAGATGAAAGATTCCTCTTGAGATTCATGGGTGAATTAAAAATGAATATCTCAACCAACCAAAATTTATTAATGCTATTGGGTCCTTCATCTGTACCATAATATCATGTTTCGCGTGGCAAGGGGAAACCTATTTAGACAACTGAACTTATCACTGTCTACGTCGATGGGCGTAGACAATAAAAAGATCAGGTGAGACGCGGAAATGAATCCATTGTTGATCCACAATGCATCATTGACCTTATGCTTGTTGTCTATAACTAAAACCAAGGACTAGTTAGAGCACTAAATAGAATAAAATAGAATAATATTTATTGGAAAACCTACATATACAGAAGATGCTGTCTATTCACATGCATGATTTTCATTACGAAAACACGCCTATTCAAATATACTGAAATTTTTACCACCAAAAAATAAAAAATTTCAGATAAAAAATTCTGATATTTTTCAAATTTCTGCTCAAAACATAGATTGTGGGTACTCGTTAGAACCGCCTCATTGAGGCGGTTCTAACGAGTACCCACAATCTATGTTTTGAGCAGAAATAAGAAAAATAATGTATACCCCTGAAAACCCCAGTTTTACTATATAAAAGTGGGGTTTAAGGGGGTCAAAATTATATAGGTATGTTTTCGTGATGTGGCACATCACACTTATGTAGATATCGAAAAGGTTACCACTGCAGCACTTTATCAAACGGTATGGGAACGGTAGTCGAACTTTTTTGGGACCGTGGAAAAGTATTCGAGAAATAGGTAGTTCGAGCCACTGAGGGTTAATCATGGTGCCAGGTCAAGTAGCAAATGGCGATAATTAAGGGAAGTCTTTTAAATCTTCTATATAATAATGGTATGTTGAGTGTACTCATTAGAATCGCCTCGATGAGGCGATTCTAATGAGTACACACAACATATTATTTTATGATAAAATGTTCTTAAATATTTGTTTACTGGATCTATCGGAAGAATTTCGTAGGGATTCAAAAACAGGTTCGAATCAGCCATGGTAAACGGGCCATCTGTGTTCGAGCTATTGAGGTTCGACTGTATATATAATTCTGACAATTTTATTGCTGTAACGATTCGCTTATGCTAAAAAGTTACCATTGCAGCACTTTATTGGATATACATCAATTCTGACAATGTCAGTTTTAAAGCGGATGGATGATAAGTGCAATTTATACCATCCCTGGCACAGCGTGACACACACTTGATATTCTTAACTTATTTTAGTTTTGATGAGGTAAGCCTAAAACGCGAAGTGAAAATTATTTTTAATGTGTTGGTCATTCTTGTAGAGGCCAACAGAACGAGATTTCATTTAGATCTCTCTAATTCAGCTTTTGCATTATGATATTTGGCCGATTTAGCCAAGATTAACTCAAGATTATTCCCTATTAAAACCAGCTTTAACATTATTTTTTGTGTGTTAAGCTTTTAGTGAAAGCTAATACTTGTAACGTTCTAGTTGCTTTAACAATACGCTATACAGTCTTCAGAGAAATTATGTATTCTGCAAATGTAACCACAAACAGCTGGCGGAAAATAAGTTTGCATATTTTCATTTCTCGCGGGAACTTGCGAGATTGAATCACAATGATGCGCTACCTGACTGGGATTAAACGCTTGTCTCTTGTGAGTGTCGCCATAATTGAAATACAAAAGCGCTTATGATACTGAGATCAGTCAGACAGCGTAAAATAAGGAGAATAGAATAAGACAATTGTTATACTGTAATAATCCTAAGTATTGGGGCAAACAGGTCTAATCAAACAGCATAGACTCGGATCAGACGTAAAAGAATAACACAATTATACAACTATACAACTACACAACAATAACAGCAAAACACAACTAACAGCAAAGAGGACAACAGGACAGCGCAGTGACCACAATGCTAGATTTACAGCAACTTGATATACAGCAAGAATATATGTGAATATACCCAGGAAACCATCACGAAAACATAGCTATATAATTTTGACCCCCTCAAACCCCACTTTTATATAGTAAAACTGGGGTTTACAGGGGTATACATTATTTTCCTTATTCCCGCTCAAAAACATAGATTGTGGGTACGCGTTAGAACCGCCTTGCCAAAGCGGTTCTAACGAGTACCCACAATCTATGTTTTGAGCAGAAATATAAAAAATATCATAGTTTTTTGGTGTTTTTTTTTGTCTGAAAATTTTCAGTTTTTGGAGGTGAAATTTTCTATATAATTGAATAGGCGTGTTTTCGTAATGCTACACTGAATATACCCAGGAAACTACACAATCTCGACGCACAGCATTTCCGAGTTAACCCTTGTCCTGCTGATTAAATTAAGATGCCATGCCCACTTCTTATTTTCAGCAAATCAGAAAACTGGATCCGGATTATTGCTATAAATTTGCATACTTAATGACAAACAGTGCAGATCCAGATCAGTTGGCTTCTTCAGAAGCCAACTGATCTGGATCTACATTGTTTGCAAAGGCAGGGTATATCCGGGTTCAGGAGGACAAGGGTTAATAGAAGAGGAGAGTATAAAAACCAACAATGACAAAATAAACACCATATATGAAACCACAGGCGCTCAAACAAACAAAAACTGCAACAGAGGTATCGCATTGGAAACTTTAGTTGAAAAACTACTGGGAGCGGTGAGGGGAGCTAAAACGAGTTTTACTCTAGCCAAACCTCACCTTTAAGTCAAATTTTCTCTGATGAGTTCGATTTGTAATTAAATTGTGGTTTATCTAACTATCCTGATTATGTAAAAGAGATTCGCCTACATGCAAATTCGTAATTACATACAGTGCATTATACTTTGCTTTACAAACCAAATGCAGATGTACTAACGAGCTTCCAAATTTGAAATCGTTGGAATAGAATAAAAAGTTATAGCAAACATCGGCTTTTGAAACCTAAGTTCATGCAATTTCATTTATAAAATGTACCACGTTTACTATAAGTAAATGGAGCGGCAGGTTTTAGCAAACAGCGTAGAGCCAGATCAGACGCCACAAAACGCGGCGTCTGATCAGGGTCTACACTGTTTGCTACCCTTAAGCAGTTTTTCGCTACACTAACAGGTAGTAAAATGGAGTTAGTTAAATATTAGGAAACGTATGGTAAGGAGTCATATTTATATTTTTGTTCTGAAATTTAGGGTAAACATGGTATTGATTCTAAGCACGTCAAATATTTAACACTCTTCTGATCTCTGAATTTGTTTACGAGGTGAATCTAATTTCTTCAAAACATTTCGGCGTATCTATTACTATAATAAAATTGATTAAACAAGTTTTTATCGTAAATAATACAAAGAACAAGGCGTTTTAAATGATGAAATGTTTCTGATGCCATAACCCCTTTTACAATCTGTCTGTTGTTGATTGGCTGTTTCAATGGTATGTGACATATAGAAAAGGATAGAACATTGTATGGCCAAGTGTTATTGCCAGGAAAACAGCCGATGCATTCGATTGTAAGACAGCAGTCATCTGCAATTCAATATAAAACATTTTATAGCAAGAACTTTGATTACATTTTCACATAACGTCGCCTCATAATGTAAATATGCGAAGTAAAGTAATCGTAAACGTAATTTATTGGGATTCCTAAACATCATAACGCATTTGTCTGATCAGAAAACCATATACGTCCAAACAATCTTATTCAGAATTAGTCTGGTGCACTGACGCTACGGTGTTTTAATACATTTATTTTGCAGCATAGTTCATCACGTGACTGTTTCAAAATTTCTGATACCTAGAATTCCCTATTTTGACTACACAAAGCGGTGAAATGAGCGTTTACTTTAATTCTGAACAAATGAAACACTTCTTTTTATGGTTGTGTGTAAAACTTCAATAACGGTAATAATTTATGAAACCTTTTTGTTTATGAAATTGTCCTCTGAAAAAGGATGGGGTCCAACCAAAAGTTTAAACGTTAAACTACAGATTGCTTATTGTAGATATAAGCCGAACGCTTATTTTGATCTGTTTTGTCTTATTGGTCACAGATTACAGTCAACCCTCTTTATACCGACACTCGATACAACGACAAAAATCGTTATAATGACAATTTGAATGCCACGAAACCTTCGTTCAAGAGGTGACGGTTAATGAGGAATTATGCAAAAGCATTGCATAAAATATTCAAGCAACATACGTTTTGGACATTTGTTAGAATCGCCTCAGAGAGGCGATTCTAACAAATATCCAAAACGTATGTTCTATGGGGAAATACGAATAAAACAAAGCCTTTCTTACATATTATTCTGTCCATTAAGGATTCTTTACAACAGCAAATTCATTATAATGGTAACATTTTTGGGAGCAAATGCTTTCTGTGTAACGAGAGTTCACTGTATAAGAGTTGGTTGATAACTTTGCTTCCTCTTTAATTGCAGGACATTGGGACGGGACTCAGAATAAATGACGGCTCCCTCCTGAATCTGTTTCATACAGTCGGCGCCGGACTATCAAAGTCTGTGGTCGGACTCGTCTTGGTCCTGTTTGTGGTTTTCTTGTGTTTTGGTTTGAGATCGTCATTGTGCCATTTGCTTTGTTTCATCATAGTAGTTTTGATTATATATGTTTCACTGAGCTGTTTCATGTTAGAAACAACTGAGGTTATTTACTCTTTGTGGGCGCTTGGGTGGCCTTCTTCAACAAGGGCATGCCATCAGTACTGGAAATTGGTGCGACCAATCAGCCAGTCAATGTTATTTCCACTGGCCACTGATTGGATATGAACTACTGATGCACTATAACATGTAACTTAGAGAAGTTTTATTTCATTTTAAACATTTTACCGAAACAGTTGGTATGAAGAAATATTATATGATATTGATAACACAGAACAATCACTCAACCTCAAATTGAAAGCACGCTTATTGTGTGCATTTACAAAACTTCACTAATCGGTGAGCAGACGTTTTTCTACCCTGCGTACACAAAATATTGATGACTGGCTGTTTTAAAATGTAATTACTTATCTTCAAGAAAGAATTCCGATGTATGTATAGTGTTTAAATGGCCTAAATAGTGAGTAATGTTCTACATATATATCTACCTATCTATGCATTTCCAGCACCCGCTTTCGAGTCATCACGAAAACATGCCTATATAATTTTGACCCCCTTAAACCCCACTTTTATATAGTAAAACTGGGGTTTACAGGGGTATATATTATTTTTCTTATTTCTGCTCAAAAACATAGATTGTGGTACTCGTTAGAACCGCCTCGTCGAGGCGGTTCTAACGAGTACCAACAATCTATGTTTTGAGCTGAAATATGAAAAATATCAGAATTTTCTATTTGAAAATTTTCAGTTTTTGGTGGTAAATTTTTCAGTATATTTGAATAAGCGTGTTTTCGTAATGTTATTCATACGAGCGTATCTATCCATCTATGTATTTTCCAACTACCTCTTTCGAGTACTATGTGGAATTTGGTTTGGTGCACGCGGTGCAAGCCTTAAAGAAAAGATGAAAGTTAAGGCTAAAGTGTGATAGGAGAATGGAAAAGTGAGATATTGTTAGTGATGCGAGAAATTAAACAGAAGGATAAAAAGGTATTTCTGGCTTTAGTTTCTCCTATTTTCAACACGGAACTTTAAAGTTAACATAATTTTCTCTCTGTAAGTTATCGCCTGAACACTGCTCTCTACCACAGATTTTGGAAGGGGAATTTTCGGAATCCAATAACACGCCAAAGAACTGTCAATTTCATGTATATAACATGTGCAATATGCACTTTTAGTTTGTAAAGTCAATACACACACACACACACACACACACACACACACACACACACACACACACACACACACACACAAATTTAGATGTATATTCCTTACTCTTCAATCAATTAATTCCACATAATCGAAGGCGTCTATATCAATGTCTCTACAATGATTAATATATTAAGATTAATGGGTGTCTGTATTTTATCACATCCGATTTATTCCTTACGTTATTTTTCCTCTGAAACATCATCTTAATCATTTCAAATAGATTGATCACTGTCAATCAAGAGTCAATAGGATTATAGAATATAAGCCATAGGACAAGTACTATGATTCTACTCTCTAATTGGTTTCTTGTCATAATTGGGCTGGCTGATAAATCCGTGTAAATGAAGTATATATTGAATATCACTACTACTACTACTACTACTACTATTACTATTATCATTATTGATAATAATAATAATAAGAGGAATAAGAGGAATAAGAAGAAGAAGTAGAAGAAGAAGAAGGAGAAGAAGAAAGAAGGAGAAAAATAGAAGAAAAAGAATGACAATAATGAAAGTGAAAATAATAATGAAAAAAGCACCTTGTTATTTATTCCATTACGAAAACATGCCTATTGAAATATACTGAAAATTTTACAACCAAAAAATGAAAATTTTCAGATAAAAATTCGGATATTTTTCATATTTCTGCTCAAAACATAGATTGTGAGTACTCGTTAGAACCGTCTCGTCGAGGCGGTTCTAACGAGTACCCACAATCTATGTTTTGAGCTGAAATAAGAAAAATAATGTATACTCCTGTAACCCCCAGTTTTACTACATAAAAGTGGGGTTTGAGGGGGTCAGAATTATATAGGCATGTTTTCGTGATGTCAAAAAGGTCACCGTGTACATGTATACTGCATTTACCCTAATAATTAATTCGAGCTTTATGTCTCTTTAAACAGTGGTCCCGTGTAGTCTTCCCTTATTTCAGTATTGTGCCGCTTCATTTTTTATTTTCCTTGGGATCAATTAGACCATCATTACGAAAACACTCCTATCCAAATACACTGAAAATTTTACCACCATAAAATGACAAATTTTCAGATGAAACATTCTGATATTTTTCATTTTTCTGCTCAAAACATAGATTGTGGGTACTCGTTAGAACCGCCTCGCCGAGCGGGTTCTAACGATTACCTACAATTTATGCTTTTGAGCAGAAACAAGAAAAATAATGTATACCCCTGTAAACCCCAGTTTTATTATATAAAAGTGGGGTTTACGGGGGTCAAAATTATATAGGCATGTTTTCGTGATGTTAGAAAATCTACATCACGAAAACATGCCCATATAGTTTTGACCCCTAAAACCCCACTTTTATATAGTAAAACTGAGGTATTCATTATTTTTTCTTATTTCTGCTTAAAAACATAGATTGTGGGTACTTGTTAGAATCGACTCGATGAGGTGATTCTAACGAGTACCCACAACCTATAAAACCTAGCCTGTGGTACTTGTTAGAATCGTCTCGACGAGGCGATTCTAACGAGTACCCACAATCTATGTTTTGAGCAGAAATAAGAAAAACATCAGAATTTTTTTATCTGAAAATTTTCATTTTTTGTTGGAAAAATTTTCAGTACAATTGAATAGGCACGTTTTCGTAATGGTTCCACTGAAGTCGACTTTAGGGGGCGTTTGCAGCCCTATAAACTATGTTACTGTCATCTGAAGAGTCACAATAAAACCGAATATCGTTGTTTTGTGTGAGTTCTTTACAGAGTTTTTTCCAGTTTTAAATGAAATGTACTATGGAGCATTGTTCGGTCATGGTTAGAATTTCATCGCCAGTTAATTTTACCCGGTCAGGAGCGTAAACACACCACATGGCCATGTGGATGGTCTCCCATGCGGCAACGAGCTGACTTAACCCATGGAAGTATATTGGCGTCTGATCTAGGTATAAACTGCCTGGTCGAGTATGTAGGGTAAATGCTGACGTGCATGGCGCAAAACATATATGCACATATTCATGATTGATATTTTGGAATATTCCTTTATTACATTCTGTGTAATCCAGAAAATACTTATAACGCTCAACATGCCGACACAGTCAAAAGTAATCACATCATCTGGACCTCGCCAAGCGAAAAAGTGTATTCAAGCATGCGCAAAGTGTGCATATTCACGCCATAATGCTCCTGCACAATGTCTCATCCGGGCCTTTTATCTCCATTGTTACATTCTACAGAATCCAATGATTCTGGCAGCGGACAGCGAAGGCCCTGATCAGACTGCACAGATGCGCAATCTCATCTGGGCCTTCGCTCTCCGCATATGCCCAAAGACCCGTTTTCGCGTGGTACGGACCATCTATTCCTGTATGTACAACATGACGCACGCAATCTTCCTTCTGAACCACACACATCAATCACAGGCTATTTTCAATTCCAAATTTGTCAGACAATCTTGTGTTTCTTCACCTTATTCTGCCCTCAATCAAAATATGTTGTAACAATTTAGTCTTATGGTTAATATCAAAAAAGATCTGGCTCATCCTGAAGTGCCATTAGAGATATGCTGTGAGAAATCAGGTCATCGGGGAATACACGGACAGAAAATGAGATAAATTGTTTTTTGTGTTCGAACAGGCTGTTCTAGGTCCTTGATAACATTAGAGATCCCAGTAAGCATTCTACATAAATCTATAGCGGGCCTTTATCGGTCCGTCAGGGTAGCTGACGGGCCGATAACGGCCCGCTATAGATTTATAAAGAATGCTAGCTGGGATGTTCCATGAGAAATAAGGTCATTGGGGAATATACGGACGGAATATCAGCTATATTTGTCTTTACATTTGCACTAGCAGATCATGGCTTCTGCCATTCTTCAAAAAATAGCACAGTATACTGTGAGTCTACAAGCGGACGCACAGTCACTGATACGGACCTGGACATTGACTGTCCTCATATTTCCCGAAGTCATTAATGCGTATAGTCAGACAATAACAATTGTCCTTGTTCAACGATATGATACGAGGGCCTGAAATTGTGTATCATATCAGAGCCAGGGCACACATTTCCTACAAGATTGCATTATGCGCCGAGCGAAGACTCAGATCAGCATGCGCGTCCGCAAAGTCTGATCAGTCTTCACTTCCGCCTGAAAATGCTTTGGATAATTGACCACCAACAGGGTATCCTGCGAAGACTGACCGGATTGCACAGACTGATCTGTCTCCGCTGGGCGCACATCAAATCTTGGAGAAAATGCTGTGCTCAGCTCATTTCCAATGAACTGTCCGTTGAAAACTTGTCCTCACTTGTTAACTACAGTTTCATGTGCAATTTTATCCCACGTTTATATATTGCACTGCCTTGAAAGTTAATATTTACCTTTTGATATGTATCAGTAAATATTTGTAATGTTTAGCATGCCGCTACAGTCAGAACCAATCAAAGAGCTCTTGTTGTATTTGTACAGCATGACAGATGTAATCTTCATTTGTTACCATGCATCAATCATGGAGATTTATTTTATATTCCAAATATGTTCAAGAATCTTGTATTTTCACGGAAGTCAAGGATTTTGTAATGTATCGGTTAGTCAACATATAGAATACCCGGTTAGCCTTTGTCAACATATAGAATACCCGGTTAGCCAAGATATAGTAAATCAAATAACCAACATATAGTATATCAAGTTGGACAAGATGTATTAACTTAGTTAAGATGTGGTGTATCAAGTTAGTCAATATGTAGTGTATCAAGTTAGTCAAGACGTAGTGTTTCAAGTTAGTCAAGATATAGTGTATCAAACTAGTCAAGATATAGCATATCAACTGAGCCAAGAAGTAATGTATCAATTTAGTCAAGATGTAGTGTATCAAGTCACGCAAGATGTAGTGTATTTGGTCATAATGTAGTGTATCAACTTAGTCAAGATATAGTGCATCAAGGTAGCCAAGATGTAGTGTATTTAGTCAATATGTAGTATATCAATTTAGTCAAGATGTAGTGTATCAAGATTGTCAAGAAGTAGTGTATCAAGTTAGTTGAGATGTAGTGTGGGAGTTTGACAAGGTATAGTGTATCAAGTTAGTCAAGATGTAGTTTATCAAGTTAGTCAAGATGTAGCGTATCAAATGAGACAAGGTGTATTGTATCAAGTTAGTCAAGAATGAAATGTACCAAGTTAGTCAAGATGTAGTGTATAAATTTAGTCAATATGTAGTGAATTAAGTTAGTCAAAATGTAGTGTTTCTAGTTAGTCAAGATGTAGTGTATTAAGTTAGTCAAGATTTAGTGTATCAGTTAGTCAAGATATGATGTATCCGTTAATCTATATCTAGTATATATAGCCAAGAGACAAGAAACATCAGGCAAAATATAGCGTATCATGGTAGTCAAGATGTAGTGTATCAAGTAAGTCAAGAATTAGTGTATAAAGTTAGTCAAGATGTAGTGTATCTAGTTAGTCAAAATATAGTGTATCAAGTTATTCAAGGTAAAGTGTATCAAGTTAGTCAAGATATAATGTATCATGTTAGTCAAGATGTAGTGTATCAAGTTAGTCAAGATATAGTGTATCAAGTTAGTCAAGATGTAGTGTATCTAGTTAGTCAAGATGTAGTGTATCAAGTTAGTCAAGATATAGTTTACAAGTTAGTCAAGATATAATGTATCAAGTTAGTCAAAATGTAGTGTATCAAGTTAGTCTAGATATAATGTATCAAGTTATTCAAGATGTCGTGTTTCAAGTTAGTCAAGACATAATGTATCAAGTTAGTCAAGATGTAGTGTATCTTGTTAGTCAAAATGTAGTGAATCTAGTTAGTCAAGATATAGTGTATCAAGTTAGTCAAGATGTAATTTATCAAGTTAGTCAAGATGTAGTAAATCAAGTTAATCAAGATATAGAGTATCATGTTAGTCAAGATATAGTGTGTCTAGTTAGTCAAAATGTAGTGTATCAAGTTAGTCAATATATAGTGTGTCAAGTTAGTCAAGATATAATGTATCAAGTTAGTCAAGATGTAGTGTATCAAGTAAGTCAAGATATAGTGTATCAAGTTAATCTAGATATAATGTATCAAGTTAGTCAAAATGTAGTGTATCAACTTAGTCAAGATATAATGTATCAAGTTAGTCAAGATGTAGTGTATCAAGTTAGTCAGGATATAGTGTATCAAGTTAGTCAAGATATGGTGTATCAAGTTATTCAAGCTATAGTGTATCAAGTAAATCAAGATATAGTGTATCTAGTTAGTCAAAATGTAGTGTATCAAGTTAGTCAAGATATAATGTATCAAGTTAGTCAAGATGTAATGTATCTAATTAGTCAAAATGTATTGTGTCAAGTAAGTCAAGATGTAATGTATCAAGTTAGTCAAGATATAATGTATCAAGTTAGTCAAGATGTAGTGTATCAAATTAGTCAAGATACAGTGTATCAGGTAGTCTTGATATAGTGTATCAAGTGAGTCAAGATGTAGTGTATCAAGTTAGTCAAGATATTGTGTATCAAGTTAGTCAAGATGGAGTGTATCAAGTAAATCAGCTATAGTGTATCAAGTTAGTCAAGATATTGTGTATCAAGTTAGTCAAGATGTAGTGTATCTACTTAGTCAAGATGTAGTGTACCAAGTGAATCAAGATATAGTGTATCAAGTTAGTCAAGATGTAGTGTATCAAGTTAGTCAAGATATTGTGTATCAAGTTAGTCAAGATGTAGTGTATCTACTTAGTCAAGATGTAGTGTATCAAGTGAATCAAGATATAGTGTATCAAGTTAGTCAAGATATAGTGTATCAAGTGAGTCAAGATGGAGTGTATCAAGTAAATCAAGATATAGTGTATCAAGTTAGTCAAGATGTAATGTATCAGGTTAGTCAAGATGTAGTGTATCAAGTGAATCAAGATATAGTGTATCAAGTTAGTCGAGATGTAGTATATCAAGTTAGTCAAGATATAGTGTATCAAGTTAGTCAAGATGTAGTGTATCAAGTAAATCAAGATATAGTGTATCAAGTTAGTCAAGATGTAATGTATCAAGTTAGTCAAGATGTAGGGTATCAAGTGAATCAAGATATAGTGTATCAAGTTAGTCAAGATGTAGTGTATCAAGTTAGTCAAGATATAGTGTATCAAGTGAGTCAAGATATAGTGTATCAAGTAAATCAAGATATAATGTATCAAGTAAGTCAAGAGTATTAAGTTAGTAGGATTTAGTGTAACAAGGTAGTCAAGATGTAATGTATTAAGTTAGTTATGATATAGAGTATCAAGTAAGTCAATATATAGTGTATCAAGTAAGGCAAGATATAGTGTATCAAGTAAGGCAAGATATAGTGTATCAAGTAAGGCAAGATATAGTGTATCAAGTAAGGCAAGATATAGTGTATCAAGTAAGTCATGATGTAGTGTATCAAGTTAGTCAAGATGTAGTGTATCAAGTTAGTCATGATGTAGTGTATCAAGTTAGTCATGATGTAGTGTATCAAGTTAGTCAAGATGTAGTGTATCAAGTTAGTCATGATGTAGTGTTTCAAGTTAGTCATGATGTAGTGTATCAAGTTAGTTATGATGTAGTATATCAAGTTAGTATAGACGTAGTATATGAAGTTCGTCAATATTTAGTGTTTCAAGTTAGTCAAGATGTAGTGTATCAAATTAGTCAAGATGTAGTGTGTCACTTTAGTCATGATGAAGTATATCAGTTAGTCAAGATGTAGAATATCAGGTTGGTCAAAATATTGTACCGTATTTACCCTAAGTATTCGGACACCTCAATTCCTTACCATATATGTTCTAAAATTTGAACCAGTGAACTTTACTACCCCGATGTTGTGTCTAAACATTGCTGGATGAGTTGCAAACAGTGTAGACCCAGATGAGACGCCGCGTTCTGCGGCGTCTCATCTGGGTCTATACTGTTTGCTGCAGCCTGTCTGTCCGAATACATATGGTAAATACGGTATATATAGCTAAGATATAGCATATGAAGTTAGGCAAACCATAGTGTATCAAGTTAGTCAAGATGTTGTGTATCAAGTTCTAGCGTCTCGTGTGTATTTTAACCCATTTAAGCCTAGAGTCCCATGAAAGGAACATCGACGAACAGTGTTGACCCAGATCTAAATGTCTGTGTTTAACCTAATCTACTAATGATAGCTGATAACTTTATTAGTTGAAAATGTTCTTGGTTCAAAGTTGTAAATATCAAAATTGAATTCATTGTCTTTGAAAACCCTGTAATGGACCCATAGAATAAAAGTATAATTATTGGGGAAGAATTCACAGTTTGCTATCTGATTTGCTTGTCAGCAGTGAGGAAATGTTTTTGAAGATATATAAGAGTTTCTATTTGGACTAGCCGCATTCCGGATTTGCCTAAATTCCTATTTGGACTATGGTATTTGTATTGTGCTTTACATGAATAGAACAGAAACAAGGACAACCTAAACACAGCAAAGAACTGGAACAAACTAGTTGTTAAGGACCTAAGCTATTCGTCCAGCATTATTCGAACTTTACTATATTGAAGACAAGAAAATGTAAGACTTCAAACGAAACGAACAACTGAGCAACATCTCCACCAATGACAAAAATCAAGATTTCCTATTTCAGAATATGACAACTGAGCCACATTTTTTTTTTTTTTTTTTTTGCAAATGCCATGTGCGTTCAGCGAAGATTAAGATAAGCATGCGCATCCGCGCAGTCTGATCAGAGTCTTCACAATGCATTCCGTGGATAACCAAGGACCTAAAGCTTCTTCATGTGGACAACAAACACCCTGCGTATGCGCAGGCTGATCTGAGTCTTCGCTGGGCAAACATGCAGTCTTGTATAAAATACTGTGTACCGGTTCAATATGATATGATTAATGTGATAACATCACATGAGGTCTGTCTTTTATCACTGTAGATTTATTCCTTACGTTCAGCATTTACTGATCAAACATCTTAATCTTCTCCAACAGCTTGATCACTGTCAGCCATCAATCAAGGAAAGTCTTTCAGGAAAAATCAACAGTTTTCATTTGCAAAGAACGATGATCATGCTTAGCCTGTTTGTCCACAGAGTCTGATCAGGCTCTCGCTTTTCACATACACGACAGCGGAATCATGGAGAATGCATTTTGATGACAGATTAAGACTTGTACGGACTCCCTGAGTGTGCAATTAGGTCTTCAATTTCGCTTTTTTGCATGTATTTAAATGTTGGTTTTTACAGTTGCATTCCTCCTGTGGATATCGGAGATGTCAATAATAGAGTTGCTTGCTTGTAAATCATCATTGCAGAGAAGATTAGAAAATTGATTCTTGACCTTTGCATGAATGTTCTTTACACCAGCGAGTTTGTTCTTGAAAATGAACAGCTAAAATAATTTAAAGTTTCATGAGCAGTTAATATAGTATTTTCATATTCTAGATTGGTTACAATTTAATGTACGCGAGCTCTGTGGCACACAGACACACACTAGCACGTACACATGCACGCACATGCACACGAGTGAACCATGTTGAAATTTAGTGCCATACATTTTATACTTGTAACCTATAGTTGTATATATTGACGAAAATGTGCATTATGAGTAAATATGATGATCATATCATTACGAAAACATGCCTATTCAAAAATATAGAAACTTTCCCCTCCAAAAACTGAAAATTTTCAGATAAAAATCTCTGATATTTTTCATATTTCTGCTTTAAAGATAGATTGTGGGTACTCGTTAGAACCGCCTCGGCGAGGCGGTTCTAACGAGTACCCACAATCTATGCTTTGAGCAAAAGTAAGAAAAATAAATATATGCCCCTGTAAACCCCAGTTTTACTATATAAAATTGGAGTTTAATGGGTCAAAATTATGTAAGCATATTTTCATGATATACATTTTGGAGACCAAAAAATATGAATTATCGTATTGACCTAATTTTGTTCCTCGTTATGTTTTCTTTCTATGCCGCGGGAAGGCTCTGCTGCGTGATTGTAGAGGCGCCAGGGTATCTTAAGTTATATTACAAAGAGAACCGGACAAAAATACAGGGACTCAGAAATTGCTTGAATGTGTACTTACGTAAGTATGTGCGGTAGTTATATCGAATACAGTATTGCATATTCTAACATAACTAACACCATATAATCTCTGACTGATTTTGTTTAATTTCTTGTAACTGATACAAATAAAATTCCTAAAAAACATTTTGAGGGACGAAGTTTGAACGAAATTGACTATGCCTAGCTTTTCAGAATGTATATGAGAATCATTCAAAATAATAATACGCATGAAAGTTTACTACTATTACCACTACTGTCACTACTACCACTAGTAGTAGTAGTAGTAGTTGTTGTTGTTGTTGTTTTTGGTACTGTTGTTGATGTTGTTGCAACTTCGCAAAACTATTCCGCTAAAATTGCCTTTTTTCCGTGTCATTTATTAACAAAAGAAAGCTTAATATGACCATTTTGTTGGTGTCTCCCTCTGTCTGTTTTGCCAATCGCTACTGAAGGCAATTTTATTGTCTTAGGTTCATAATTAGCAGTTCACGATTCTCTTGACGCCTATATAATAACGATTTTACAGTATGGTATATGTTGCTGACATGAGTTTTCGTAGCCAATGATGCTCTAGGGTGTAATCATCTTTTGCATTTACCCCAAATATTAGAAAACCTTAACTTCTTACTATAATTGGGCGTCACACGAACACAGTGGCTTTATTGCTTTTTGTGTGTGATTCTTCAAATGCGCATGCGCAGTCTCCTATTTAGGCAAGAGGCGTGCATCCTCAAGGTCTCTACAACAAGTCTGCGAACAGCAAAGGCTCTGGCAAAACTGCGCTCATTACGAAAACACGCCTATTCAAATATATTTAAAATTTTACCACCAAAAAATGAAAATTTTCAGATAAAAAATTCAGATATTTTTCATATTTCTGATCAAAACATAGATTGTGGGTACTCGTTAGAACCGCCTCGATGAGGCGGTTCTTACGAGTATCCACAATCTATGTTTTTGAGCAGAAATAAGAAAAATAATGTATACCCCTGTAAACCCCAGTTTTACTATATAAAATTGGAGTTTAATGGGTCAAAATTATATAGGCATATTTTCATGATATACATTTTGGAGATCAAAAAATACATCACGAAAACATGCTTATATAATTTTGACCCCCTTAAACCCCACATTTATATAGTAAAACTGGGGTTTACAGAGGTATACTCGTACACTATTTTTCTTATTTCTGCTCAAAAACATAGATTGTGGGTACTCGTTAGAACCGCCTCGCCGAGGCGGTTCTAACGAGTACCCACAATCTATTTGAGCAGAAATGTGAAAAATATCAGAGTATTTCATCCGAAAATTTTCAGTTTTTGGAGGTGAAATTTTCTATATATTTGAATAGGCGTGTTTTCGTAATGAGCGCAGTTTTGCCACAGCCTAAGCCTTTACTGGTTGTCTTTGAGATCAGTACACTTTTCTCATGTGCTGGCTCTATTTTCATCTAATTTCAATATGTCCATTCTTTGACTTGTTGATGCGTCTAAACAATCGTTGGAAGAATAGCAGACAATGAAGACCATGATCAGACAACATAATGTGGTGTCTGATCTTGGTCTACACACACTGTTTGCTTAGACCTGTCTGACCCAATATTTAGGGTAAATATATAAACCATCTCATCCCTGTAGATCAAGACAGATACTTTCATCCCTGTAGACCAAGACAGATACTTTCGTCCCTGTAGACCAAGCCAAATACTTTCTTCCCTCTAAACCAAGACAGATACTTTCATCCCTGTAGACCAAGACAAATACTTTCATCCCTGTAGACCAAGACAATTGCTTTCACCCCTCTAGACCAAGACAAAATACTTTCATCCAAGACAAGATTTCCTCAGACAAGACAGATAGTTTCATCCCTGTAGACCAAAACAGATACCTTCATCCCTGTAGACCAAGACAATTGCTTTCACCCCTCTAGACCAAGACAAAATACTTTCATCCAAGACAAGATTTCCTCAGACAAGACAGATAGTTTCATCCCTGTAGACCAAAACAGATACCTTCATCCCTGTAGACCAAGACAATTGCTTTCACCCCTCTAGACCAAGACAAAATACTTTCATCCAAGACAAGATTTCCTCAGACAAGACAGATAGTTTCATCCCTGTAGACCAAAACAGATACCTTCATCCCTGTAGACTAAGACAGATATTTTCATCCCTGTAGACTACCACAGATACCTTCAGCCGTGTAGACCAGCACAGATCTTTCATCCTTGTAGACCAAAACAGATACCTTCGTCCCTGTAGACTAAGACAGATATATTCTTCCCTGTAGATCAAGACAGATACTTTCATCCCTGTTGACTGACAGATACTTTGATTCCTGTAGACCAAGGCAGACGCATTCATCCTATATACCAAGGCAGACACTTTCATCCCTGTAGACCAGAACAGATACTTTCATCCCCGTAGACTAAGGCAGATCCTTTCATCCCTGAAGATTAAGACAAATACATTCATCCCCGTAGACCAAGACAGACTGCTTCATCCCTGTAGACCAAGACAGATACTTTCACCCATCTAGACTAAGACAGATACTTTCATCCCTAAAGGCGAAGACAGGTACTTGCCTCCTTGCAGACCAAGACAAAGACTTTTGCAAATAATTTAGATCCTGATGAGACGGCTAATACCTTATTGAATGAATGTTTAGCAGTTTGTTTGTTTGTTTTTGTTTTTTTTGTTTGTTTTTTTTTTTTTGTTTTTTCTTTTTTGTTTTTTATGAAAGCTTATACCTGGTAATAATAATGTTCAGCAGTCCATAAAAATAGTCAAAGGGCGTAGACAAAGAGTGAAGAGTAGTAATTTTAAATAATAATGATAATAATAACAACAACAACAATAATAATAATACATAGTAGAAACCACTGGAGGATATAGAAAGGCAGAGTTTTAATCACAGAATATAGCTTACCAATGGCGCTCACAGGCATACTAAACAAATAACAACAGACAGTGCACGACAAAACCTACAATAATACATTTGCGACCAGCGAAGACTCAGATCAGCCTGCGCATCCGCGCAGTCTGATCACAGTCTTCGCTTATCAGATGTGACTTCTACAGCCTCAGGCTATCCAAAGAGGGCTAACCGAGAACCCTTTCAATACAAGTGGATACACAGGCTGATCTGAGTCTTTTCTGGTTACACTGGTTTTATTGTAGATTTGATTGTGCATTGGCTCAATTACGACAGGCAGCACACATGTTACCCAACAATGAAATGTAAAACGGCCAGCTCTCTCTTTTCCAACAAGATGATCGCAATGCCAGACAGAATATACCCAAACACAACAATAAAGTAACAGGACAAAACAGGTCTGAACCAAGATTTTGTCTAAAACACAAATATTAAACAGGGAGGCGAAATTACCAACCATGCAATGTTCCGAAATATCAGCATTACCAAAACAATCGTTCTTCGCTTATTGGCTAAGTCGTCATGAAATTCGAGTAGATCTACCGATAGACTTTCTGGAAGCTATATTTAATCTAAAATAAATGACCGTTGAGAGTAATGAAAATAAAAATCTAAAAGTTTGCCTTAGTTCAAACGAGCATGAAAGAAGTGTTGACGTTCATCACGAAAACACGCCTATATAATTTTGACCCCCTTAAACCCCACTTTTATATAGTAAAACTGGGGTTAACAGGGGTATACATTATTTTTCTTATTTCTGCTCAAAACATAGATTGTGGGTACTCGTTAGAACCGCCTCGGCGAGGCGGTTCTAACGAGTACCCACAATCTATGTTTTGAGCAGAAATGTGAAAAATATCGCAGTTTTTTATCTGAAAATTTTCAGTTTTTGGAGATGAAATTTTCTATATATTTGAATAGGCGTGTTTTCGTAATGTTCTAGAACAAACCCGTGAAATGCCACTATCAGGAAGCGAAGCTTTGAAATATCGATGAGGGACAAATAATGACGTCAAATGCCACATATGAATTGTTTGTGTTGAGGTTTTACGGCCCAGTCAACCCAATGGGGTCATGTCGAGCGCGGTCTGTTTACCTAGCCACACTTTTACTGAACAGGCTTAAGTCCTCTAAGCGATTAAACAGTATTATGCTCATTTTATTTCGCCGGAAACTGACAACTGCCTGCCTTGAATCAGCAGAAGGGAGAGAATGACTGAAGAAAATATTTCATTATCAATCTCCACACCACATATGAAACCACTGACGTACAAACTACCTAAACAACTGCAACAGAGGAATCAAAGTCTGTTCCTTGGGAAATCAAGCAAAACTAAAGTCGACTCTCGTTATCTCGAATTCCAAGGGACTCTCTGAAACACTTCGAGATATCCGCACCCCGAAATATCAGAGTTGCAGAAATGAGGAAAACAATAAATCGAACAACCACATTAACAATTGAATATGTAATTTGACTCTTGAAGTTAGAGACATATTGAAAATATTGTGGAAAAGAGGAGAAATTGCTCCTTAAGAGCAATTTCTTCTCTTTTCCATGATATTTTGTGTTCTTAGATTTCCATGTTAAAACAGGGACCAGAATTTCACTTCGAGATAAACGGTTATTCGAGACAAGCGAGTTCGAGATAACGAGAGTCGACTATATTTCAAAATGTCTGCCGAAAATATTTACCCAGCATGCAGCATGAAAAATTATCGCATATTTCTTGACCATTTAATATAAAAATGGTTATTTCCCATGGATAAGAGGAATGTTGTAATGTCTTAACAATCTGTCGTATTCTAGACGTTCATCTCAGTTATTTTGAGGACAGGTTTTGGAGAAACAACATGGGAATGCAAACACTGATAATGGATCTTAAAACTTTTTTATACGAACTGCGTTTGTCATGCATATAACTAGTTTGTTCAGGGCATGCAGGTCGCTTGTTTCATAAATTAGGCTTATTCTTAACAGTGAGCAAGCATGTTGCGCTAGGTCGGACTAACCTACGCTAAAGGGGAATTGTTACGTGTTCAAGTGAGGCAACTCTTGTCAAATTGTTTTACCTCCCTTCTGAAAAGGGGTCTATTCTAAAAGGAAATAATTTGCTTCTCGTGGGAGAAAATTCTTTTGTTTGAGAATAGTCCTCTTTCAAACTGTATCCGGTGTACCCAGCTAACATTCTACGTAAATCTACATCGGGCCGTCATCGGCCCGTCAGCTACCCTGACGGGCCGATGACGGCCCGATATAGATTTACGTAGAATGCTGACTGGGTACGTAAGCCAAACAGAAAGTCACAGAAGTTCTCTCCCTTGACAAAAATGGCAGAAATTCTACTAAGTCTATCCATTATTTGAAATACGGTGAGATATGCCGGGAATTACAGATGACAATTATCGTTAAAATGACAATTTGAATGTCACGAAACCTTCGCTTAAGAGGTAACAATGAGTTACAAATTGTGAAAGAAAATTGAATTAAATACCTTAAAAAACCATATGTTCTTGATATTTGTTAGAATCGCCTCACGGGGCGATTCTAACAAATATTCGAAACATATGTTCTATGAGGATATAAGAACATTTCAAGTCCTTTCTTACATAATAATCTGCTCATTAAGTATTCCGTACAACAGCAAATTCATTTTAATGGCAACATTTTTTGGAACAAATGCTGTCGTTGTAACGAGGGTTCACTGTATTTTCACTGTAGTGTGTTCATGCAATTACTGGCTGTAATAAGTCCTTGTAAGACTGTACCTCATGATTGTTACCTCTTCTGAATTAGCATGCTTCTATTTATGTAGTGTATGCCCAGTTTCAAACAAACAATTGATACAATATGTCCAAAAGAACATCATATAAATAAAATTACTACGTCTGAAACCGAAGCACCGTTTCCGGATTTAAAATTTATCAATTATATCTATTGATTTAATCTCTACTACAATTTATGACAAACCGGATAACTTTGATTTTGATATTGTAAATTTTCAATTTTTGGATGGTGACGTCCCTCGTGCTATATCCTATGGTGTATATATTTCTCAGTGGGGTTTTACATATGGGAGCGTGTGCGATTAGCTCACTAAGGACTTTTTATATTTGCCGGGATCGTCGGTTTGTGACGATCCCGGCAAATATAAAACAAATCTTATTTCAAACTGTGTTATAAACAGATTAATGTCTATTTTATTTTCATTTTCAATCAAGAAATTTCATAAAGCTAAATAAAAGCAAACATACGAACCCTAACCCTCGTAACTCTTTCTGTGCCAAATTTCAGGCGACATTTGTCGTCTGCTTTTCTTTTTTAACAAATTATCGCTTGAAAAGAAGTTTATACGTAAAGTTGAAAGACTAAATGTCAAACAGCGTAGATACAGATGAGACGGCTCATATGATCTGTGCTGTTTGCAAAAGCCTATTATTACCGCCTGTGGCAGTTAAAGAATCACATTGTTCTTCGATTTTACGTGTTACATTGAAAATTTATTAAACTTTAGTATACCCTTGTCCCATATCTCTATGTAAACATGAACAAAATTTGCGCCGGTACTTAGACGTTTACGTCTAAATATTTTGTCTTGATTCATTTTGCTGGAGCATCTAGAAAGGTCAGTGACTAATACTAGAAAAAATAATTTTAACTGATCACTTTCTTTTCTTAAGCAGAGCTAACGTTATCATGTTATTGTTTAAGTTTTATAGCCAGCATTCTAGATTAATGTCTAAACATAACGTTGGTTTGAAAACACTTCTGCACGAAGGTCGGACGGAACCTGAATTATATGGCGATGTATAGTGCACGTGCTCATAAGGCATATTTGTAGAATACAATATGTGAAGTTATCCAGGAAATGCCACAATCATAAAGCACAGCCTTCCCGAGGCACCAAAGAAAAAGAGATCATCACGAAAACATACCTATATAATTTTGACCCCCTAAAACCCCACTTTTTTATAGTAAAACTTGGGCTTACAGGGGAATACAGCATTTTTCTTATTCCTGCTCAAACACATAGATTGTGAGTATTCGTTAGAACCACCTCGTTAAGGCGGTTCTAATGATTACCCACAATCAATGTTTTTGAGCAAAAATATGAAAAATCTGATATTTTTTATCTGAAAACTTTTAGTTTTTGGTGGTGAACTTTTCAATATATTTGAATAGGCGTGTTTTCGTAATGTGAGGAACAAACAATGACATGTCTCATCTGTAAAATATTATAATGAAACACAATTTCAAACACTATGATGAAACATGTAATCAAAACTACAGTAAAATCTATCTCGATAGCTCGAACACCGATGGCTCGTTTACCATGGCTAATTTGAACTCGTTTTTGAGTCCCTACGAAGATCTTTCTATAGCTTAATAAAACAAATATTTAAGGAAATTTTCTTATTTTATCATAAAATTGTATGTTGTGTGTACTCATTAGAATCGCCTCTTCGAGGCGATTCTAATGAGTACACTCAACATACAATTATTAAGTAGAAGATCGATAGGTTTCCCAGAATTAGCGATATTTGCTTCCGGACCTGGCGCCATGATTAACCTTCATTGGCTCGAACTACCCATGGCTCGAACACTTTTCCATGGTCCCAAAGGGGTTCGAGCCATTGAAGTTCGACTGTAAATGCAAATGGCTCTACGGCGACCTGAAGCCAGAACACAAGAAAATCACAAAGAGGACTGCGATGAGCCCGACCCAAGACATTAATAGTCAGGCGACAACCATCTGAAACAGACTAAGGAGGAAACCATCATTTAGTCTGCGGACCGACCTAAAGTCATGCTATTAAAGAGGGAAGCATTGTTATCAACCATGACTGGGTTAACATCCATGGCATGCAGTTTGCCGCAGAATACTCGTGTTGTAACCTATCTTTTTGTAGCGAGTGACAATCTTTTCAAATTGTTCCGAAAAATCAGTTTTGCCAAAGCTCTTTCTGAAACCTCGAATGCCAGCTAATCGTCATTTACATAATCAAATCTTTGTCTATATTTTACTCATTGTCTATGATGCGGGATGGAAAATTCAATAGCACCTGCTTAGCTCTAATGGCTCCAATAACCCATTCTTCTTGATTTGTTCGACATAGAAATAACTCAAATTGACTTGTTATCCAGCGGCCCCACATCTAATCTGTATTCATTACCAGAGAAGTAACAAAATAAAAGACGAACTCCGAATGGACCGTATCATCAGTTTCCCATTTCGTGAAGTGGAATAATTTTATCGGGTTTCCTTGCAAACTGAAATTGAGATTGATTTAACAAGTTACGTGCTGTGCCACGTGTAATTAATGGCTGGTTACCGGAAACATATTTATCTAGAAGGCTATGTCTGTTGGTAATGCCTTAAATGACAGATTAAAGGTAGAATCAAATTGTAGGCCGGATATTTTATCGAATTAGCTGGCTCACATCTAAGTAGCTTTCAGACTAGCCGAGACAGATTACGTCATTTATTTTCTTTATATTCAGCGCTGTATCCTTAGAAAGACTGTATTCTATTAGAGGTTCTAGAAATTTACTCACAGAGTCCGATCATCATACGAATATGAGCTGGAACACAGCATTTAAACAAGACTGCACGTGCTTCTAGCTGAAAATCAGGGCCCAGTTGTTCAAAGCATCTTTAGCTTGACGAACTCGTTAGTGTTCAAAATGTTAACTGTTGTAGTAAGTACAACATCTAATTCACAGGTATTTTTGCTGAAAAAAATGTGAATAGCTTTTGCAAATGCAAAAGCTATTCACACTTTTTCAGCAAAAATATAAGTGTATATGCCATCTTTAATGATCAAAGTTATAACGATACGTTAAATAACGACATTGTTAGTTTTGAACAACTGGGCCCAGATCAGCTTGCGCATCCGCGCAGGTTGATCAAGGTCTTTGACGTCCACCTGAAGACGCTTCGAATACCTGTTTGCCCACAGAGCACTGCGAACACTCTGATCAGATTGTGCAGATACACGGGCTGATCTACGTTTGCACTTGCGCACATGCAATCTTGTAGGAAACATTGTATCCAGGCTCATATGGAATTTGTGAAGCATCTATTTGTTAAGTTTAATTCTTTTGTGAATATTTAATACGCATTGAACTGTAACTATGTTATCTGCATACAGTAGCTTCCTTTCGACATAGTTGGAATGTTTATCAAAAATAATTTTAGTTTGAAGAAATAATTTGAACTGCTAAGTATCTAGCTGCTAAAACTTGTATATAAAAATGGTTAAAGGGAAATTGATACATTTGTAGGGAAGACAACCCTGTTAAAATTGTTTTACCTCCCTTATGAAAGTGTGTCTACTTTAAAGAAAAAGAATTTACAATTTCCTTAGGAGCAATTTCTTTCCTTTTTAATAAGACTCCGTTTCAGAGGGTGATTTGTAAGCAGGAAAGTAAACAGGAAGTTACAAAATTTTTTTTTATTTCCTTCGTTCAGGCCTATGGGCATGGTGGGCGAAGCTTCTTTACCAAGTAATGCTTACTATCCGCGGACGCCTGATTACACCCTTTATTCTGGGGTCCATGTCTGTTGGTCTGAACATTCTGATTCGTCATTCGTTTACGGATTTATGAGTTTAGATTATCGCTTAGGTACCATGACCGCAACTACTTGTAAAATGCCTGAAAATGACCAAGTATATCAAGTCCTTTTAAGACCTAATATCTTTCCTACAATTAAACAGCTACCATGAGCAGAAACACAGGCAATGTAGTCCTTTATAAGGCAAGAAAAATCTGATGCGCAAAAACACCTTCATATACATATATTAGTGAACAGTAAATGTTTCGATGAACCTGCGCATCTATACAATCTTATCAAAGAGCCTTCTCTGTTTATACCAATATTTTCTACAGTATTTGGATCTGTAAGAGGACAAAAAAACCGGGGCGCAAGCTAATCTTGACCATAACTTGGTAAAGATATATTTCATGTCTTGCACTGCATGCGAAAAATAAAAATTAGTCATACACATTTTTAATATTTCTTCGGAGACAGAATAAACAAACAGTAAAAAACGAACCTCTACAGAAGCACCGACTTTTAACTATCAACAGATAGTCTTTAAGGAGTCGTTTGATGGGATTAATGATAATTTAACTCTCGTCCTCAGTCATGATGAAGTGCCTACTATGAAAATTGTTTGGATATTCCGTGGCAAACTGCATTCATGGTTGTTTACCCAATTAGGGCTGATAACTTTGCCAGTTATTCTAACTGTACCTTCGGTGTTTGCAACTGTGCCGTCGTGTGTTGTCATTGTTACGAAAAGTCGTATTTCCAACTTAAACGTTAGACGGTTACGATAACTTTCTGTATCCTGTTTGGCATTGTGAACGCCACGTTATGGAAGCGGGAATTATTTGCTTTGCTTTCCAAGTGTGCTGTCTGTCGTTGTGTATTTAGTTGTCCTCCCGGGCCCGAGGTTATAAAACTTTTTTTCATGCTCAACTCAGCTGAGCATGAAATTTGTCCTGCTAATTAATCTCAAATTACTAACAACCACAATTTTTTCTTGCAAAATATAGCTGAGCATGACATTTTCTCTGCTAATAAATATGAAAATGCCAACTACTGTTGGCATTTTCATATTTATTAGCAGAGAAAATTTCATGCCCAGCTGAGTTGAGCATGAAAAAAGTTTTATAACCTCAGGGCCCGGTGTCATTGTTAGGCTATGTTCTATGATTATGGTTCTTCCTGATCGTCTTCTATACTATAGTGAACACTCGTTACAACGAAATTTGTTCCTCAAGACGTTGCCATTAAAATGAATGTGCTATTATACAGAATACTTAATGAGCAGATTGATATGTAAGAAAGGTCTTGTTTTATTCTTATGTCCTCATAGAATATACATTTTGGATATTTATTAGAATCACCTTAAAGAGGCGATTCTAACAAATATTCATAACATATGTTTCTTTAAAGTATTTTAAAATACAATATTCTTGCATTATTTGTGACCAGTTGTTTTGTCGTTGTATCGGTATAAGGAGGGTTGTTTGTATTTAGTTTTTCAACCTAACATTATACAGTCGCCCCTCGTTATCTCGAAATCCAATGGACTCTCTGAAATACTTCGAGATATCCATACTTCGACACATCAGGTTTGCAGAATTCAGGAAAAAATATTTTGATTAACCATGTTTAACAAACATATATGTAATTGGACCCTTGAAGTTAAAGATATATTGAAAATATTGTGGAAAAGAGGAAAGATTGCTCTTAAGGAGCAATTTCTCCTCTTTTCCACAATATTTTTATATGGTGTTAGATTTTCATGTTTAGGCAGCGACCAGATTTTCACTTCGAGATAAGCGGTTATTCGAGATAAGCGAGGTCGAGATAACGGGAGTCAACTATACTTAGAAATGTATTTTAACGATGAATAAATTCGTGTTGTTATACTTTTGGACTGTTTTGAAGAACTGCAACAGAGGAACCTTTATTCGGTGGCTTGGGAGGGCCGTGGTTTATGATTATGGCATTTCCTGGATATTTCCATGTTGGCTAGGATGTTAAAGCAATGAAGCATTATGTATCACACGTTATAAGACCACCAATGTATGTATCGGACACGAATGAAAACAGTTTCACACTTAATTCACATTTACTACTTTGATAAAGTTTCTTGAAGTAGTATTTTAATACACAAGCCTCAGAGCTCTTACCTGGAGTTACGTGGTGTTACTCGGAAAAATCAAACAAGTTGATTGAAATGAGCCAGTATTGTGCGCTAGTAGCAGACGAGACAAAAGAATAAAATACCATCCGCTGTTCGTTTTCGCTTATCGTTGAACAGTTTACATGTTTAATTCTTATCAGAGAAAATGCACACATCGTTTTCCTTGAAACTTGTCTATTTTGATTTCGTGTCAATGCGTGGACAATGCTTTACTTATCTCATTAACATCAGGACGTCATCTCAATCTCACATCTAAAGGACAGGAAAGCTATGGACCTTTCGACTTTATTAGAATTTGTTTTTCTGTTGTATGCTCACAGTATTTCAGGTATTTGTAGTAATAATTCTGGGTACAACACAAGAACAGGCCCATAAAATGAGTATTTTCTTTCCCGAATACTACAGGTCGGCAGTCATGGAAAGTATTATCATAGCAATAAAATGTAGGAGACTTCTAGCAATTTGTCAGTTTTAAATGTACTTTTTATACATACGTGGTGTAAGTACTGTATTGGGGCCGTAAAACGTCATCCCGTATTTCACTATAGTGTTGTACAGTCGAACTTCAATGGCTCGAACACCTTTGGGACCATGAAAAAGTGTTCGAGCCATGGGTATGTCGAGCCAATGAAGGTTAATTATGGCGCCAGGTCGGGAACCAAATATCGCTAATTCTGGGAAATCTATCGATCTTCTACACAATAATTGTATGTTGAGTGTACTCATTAGAATCGCCTCGAAGAGGCGATTCTAATGAGTACACACAGCATACAATTTTATGATAAAATAAGAAAACTTCCTTAAAAATTAGGGACTCAAAAACGAGTTCGAATTAGCCATGGTAAACGAGCCATCGGTGTTCGAGCTATCGAGGTTTGACTGTATTTATTTTCTGGTCCTTTGTGATCATTGAGTCTATTGTGGGATTTTTGATGGTTTTGTATGATGATTTTTGTCTGATGAGGCCTAATTGGCCGAAACTAGCTAATCTGGCCCAGAAAACTTGGACACTTCAGGATAGTGTGTGTGTGTTCACTGCTCTCAAGGTCATTCCTATTAGAATCTATATATTGTAATGAAAATATATTGCCTCGAAATGACATTAAATCATATCAACAATTTAGGAAAAGCAAAAACATCCAAATGCATGTAATAGCATTGAAGGCGACTGGATACGTCATTGCCCAGTTGTTCAAAACCAACGATGTGGTTAGTTAACGTAACGTGAAAACTTTGATCAATAAATATTGCAAATAGCTAATAGCAAATAGCTAATATTTCTGTTGAAATAATGTGAGTAGCTTTTACATTTGCAAAAGCTACTCACATTTTTTTTTTCAGCAAAATTACCTGTGAAGTAGATATTGTACTTACTAGAACAGCTAACATTTTGACCACTAACGAGCTCATTATGCTAACGACGCTTTGAACAACTGGGCCCTGGTATATTTTCCACTACTTTTACAAGAGAGACAACCGTTTTACTTCCGCTTTGCTTTCCTGCTCACGATGTCTCTTCTGAAAATGGGTCTATGTTAAAATGAAAACGTTTGCTCCCCTTTGCAGCAAATTCTTACCTTTCAGCGTACTCATTTTTAGGAGGAATGCAAAACATTTGACAGAGTCTGCCCTGAAAATGTATTTAGCCTCTTAGATTACACCATAAATACAAAAATGATTCAGCCCAATTTATCAGACTGTTCGCCTCCAATACATTGTATATTTATTTCCTTGATAAGCATCATGCATATATTTTTTTCATTTTTCTTTCATCTTCAAATAAAGAGAAAGGTAAGAGAAAAGTCCAGGGAGTGCCACAATCAGAAACTGCAGCCCTTCCCAGACACCATTCAAATATATGGGTTGCAAATTTGATCTTGCCGATAAAAAAGTTCAAGGTCAACATACGATCATCATTTGGTAGACCTTGAATTCCTATGCTTTGTACTTAGATTCAGCCTTAAAACTTTCTTGGTTCTGGAGAAGAAGATTTTAAGTGTTTACCATAGATGAGCATGGCGGCCATCTTAAATAATGAATCCGAACCGTGTGTGCAAATTTTTAATTCCCCTTTAACAGAAGCCTCAAGAGTGAAGACAGTTGGCTCAAGGTTTTAGAGGTCATTCAAAGGGTTGGACGGACGACGGATTACGGATGGTCTACGGACGGCAATTGGTCACAACAGCTCATTCTGCGTCTAAGGCTCAGTAAGCTAAATAAAGAAAACATGATGAGCGTGGGCGGAATAGTGTTGAGATAGTCTATTTGATACATCCTAGAAGGAGAAGCTTACGACATTATCAAGCCTCAGAAATAAGAAACGGTCAGTCGAAATCGAAGAATCTTTCCATACCATATAATGACTATATAGGATTACATTTCACGTGTAGCAGTAAAAGAGATCATAATAACCTCTTAATTGCGATCTGTGATTAAGTTACAAATATGTAATTTGACACTTACGTTTGTGCAACAGTAGTCCTACGAAAGTTCAAACTGATGTGATTATACAGGAGACATTATACTGAAAGGTGTTTAGTTCCAACGTGCAAAAATAACATGGTGAATTTATTTGTTTCTATAAGTATTGTTGCTATTGTCATGAGAAGGTGGATCATCACTGCTGAAATTGGAACATGTAAGTCTAGTTGAACGTGAGAAAATGTACCTCCTGATATGTGCGCCCAACAAAGACTCAAATCTGTCTGGTTGGAGTCTTTGCCCTTACGCAGAAAAAAAAAAAGAATTGTTACAATAAAAGGTAACAGAAAAGTTTAGGGAGTGCCACAATCACAAACCGCAGCCCTCTCCAGACACCAAGAGGAAGAGGAAACATACAAAATCAAACAAGCGCAAATCGAACAAACGTACTAAGATTAAGTTGTGCCTCAATTGTTACAAGTTGTGTCACATGCCCCACGTTGGCCGCATAATGTAACAGGTGAAAATGCCAATCATATTTTCCCCGTATGGGGATCGAAACTTATCCGCTGAGCCCAAAGTCCTGCACTCTACCGCGTCGGTGTAAAAGGCGGCTTGTCACTCACGGCAGTACAAGTGTGCTATATAACTATACCCGGTGATATTTGGATTTAAATATATATCTATATCAAATGGCACAGTGTCTTCAAAACATAACAACAAACGTAAGGATTTTGATTTTGACATTGTTAATTTTCCTTTTTAGATGGTGATATTCCTCGGTCTCCCTCGTATGAGTACACATATCTACGAAAGATCGGTAGTGACATTTCAACTTCATTAATTCAAGGTTTCAACTTCACGAATTCACGAATTCACGAATTTAACTTCACGAATTCACGAATTCAACTTCACGAATTCAACTTCACGAATTCACGAATTCAACTTAACGAATTCACGAATTCAACTTCACGAATTCAACAGCTGGATTCGTGAAGTTGAATTCGTGAATTCGTGAAGTTAGTGAAGTTGAATTCGTGAAGTTGAATTCGTGAAGTTGAATTCGTGAATTAGTGAAGTTGAATTCGTGAATTCGTGAAGTTGAATTCGTGAATTCGTGAA
This sequence comes from Anodontia alba, assembly GCA_964016985.1. NCBI lineage: Eukaryota > Metazoa > Mollusca > Bivalvia > Lucinida > Lucinidae > Anodontia > Anodontia alba. The sequence continues at coordinate 146,407,389 of OZ024822.1, forward strand.
GTTGAATTCATGAAGTTGAATTCGTGAAGTTGAATTCATGAATTCGTGAAGTTGAAAATGTGAATTCGTGAAGTTGAAATCATGAATTCGTGAAGTTGAGACCTTGAATTAATGAAGCTGAAATGTCAGTACCGGTCTTTTGTACATATCTCACTTTATTCGTTTCGCACAGGTAGCTTCTCGTGTAAATGATTTCAATCGGAATAAAGTCCTGACTGCTAACTGCCTAACACAAGGTGTCAGTAACATATACTCTAAAATTTTTTTTAAAGTTTTCCACCGATACTCCGAATTGATTGATAAATATAAAAAGAAAATCTTAAATTACTTTACAGCAAAAAATATCGGAACCAGAGTCTTACGGCGACCTAGTTTATAAATTTAGAAACATTGTTTGGAAATCCAGTTTTGTGCTTGTTTAGATTTGTCGGTTTCCTCTTTCTCTTGGGGTCTGGGAAGGGCTGCGGTTTGTGATTGTGGCACTCCCTGGACTTTTCTCTTACCTTTCTTTTTAGAAGAATTAAAATAAAACTGCAAGCCATGCACCATGCCCCGCCACACAGGGACATATACCCTATGCACTTCTGTAGTATAAGGGCTGAAAACAATCTAAGTTAAACATGAAGAGAAGCAATAAACAGTTATTTCATAACTCCAAAAAACAAACAAACAAAAAACAAAAAAAAAAAAAAAAAAAAAAAACACCAAAAAGTCTAAGTTTTAAATGCAATAAAAAGTGATAAAAAATAATTTCAGGATTCTGAAAAAAACAATATGCATATTTTTAGACCATCCTAAAAGCGTCTGTAAAGTTTCAAAAGGATTAGCCAAACACTGTAGGAGGAGTTGCGAGGACAAGGTACATACTCCCTTTACATTTCTGTAGTATTAGGGCTCGAAAAAAGTCTAAGATAAAAATGCAAAAAATGTGATAAAAAATAATTTCAGGATTCTGAAAAACCAATATGCATATCTTCAGACCATCCTAAAAATTTGAAAAGGATTGGCCTAAAACTGTAGGAGGAGTTGCGGGCAGAAGGTACATACTCCCTATACATTTCTGTAGTATTAGGGCTCGAAAAAAGTCTAAGTTAAAAATGAAACAAAATGTAATAATAAATAATTTCAGGATTGTGAAAAAACAATATGCATATCTTCAGACCATCCTAAAAGTGCCTGTAAAGTTTGAAAAGGATCGGCCTAAAACTGTAGGAGGAGTTGCGGGCAGAAGGTACATACTCCCTATACATTTCTGTAGTATTAGGGCTCGAAAAAAGTCTAAGTTAAAAATGCAAAAAATGTAATAAAAAATAATTTCAGGATTCTGAAAAAACAATATGCATATCTTCAGACCACCCTAAAAGCGCCTGTAAAGTTTGAAAAGGATTGGCCTAAAACTGTAGGAGAAGTTGCGGGCAGAAGGTACATACTCCCTATACATTTCTGTAGTATTAGGGCTCGAATAAAGTCTGTTAAAAATGAAAAAAATGTGATAAAAAATAATTTCAGGATTCTGAAAAAAGCAATATGCATATCTTCAGACCATCCTAAAAGCGCCTGTAAAGTTTGAAAAGGATTGGCCTAAAACTGTAGGAGGAGTTGCGGGCAGACGAATGGTGGGGGCGCTGACGGACCGACGAACAGACGGACGGACAGTCAAAATTTCAGAGGGTATAACATAATACCCCGCCACTTTTTTGGTGGCGGGGCATAAAAATGATTACCCGTTATATAAGGATGGGATATAACTTAGATATTATGCAACAGATTGCATGTTTAGTTTTTAATCCAGTCATGGTTTATAGCTCTGTTTTCCTCTTTAACTGCACAACAGAGGGTAGTTTTCAGACTCTATGACGGTGCCGACCTAAACCTATCATTAGAAGGTGGATGCCTGATGTAATGTCTTTGTCCGGGCCCTTCGTGGTACAACTAGTGGTTTTCTTAAGCCCTGGCTGCCAACACTGAGGGGACTGCCACAAACCTCACCCTTTATTCATAATAGTGATTTAATTCATTTTATACGTTATTCTGTGATGGTCACTGGTTGTGTTAGGGGACCTCAATGTGAGCCGAGGAACCATTTTGTAATATTCACAACATTCGAAACTAGAGTGAAGATTTGGTACCAGTAATATCGATTTAAACCCCAAGTAGTTTTTTTTTTTTTTTTTTTGTATTGCCCGTTCTAGGAAAGGTAAAAGAAAAGTCCAGGGAGTTCTAAGGCAGTAGTTCTGGTGTTGGGTGTTCCTTGTATAGGCCAATGGCTGTTCGCTATGGGGCTTTTTTCATGCTTTGTCCTGTTCGCTTTCTAGTTATTGTATTTAGCAGATCCTGTCTAGCATTGTGATCACCTTGTCGGGGAAGAGGATGCCGGTTGATTTAGTTTCCTTTAATTTGTGTCTTGTATATGGTCTGTCGTGTTTGTTTTTTTTTTTTTTTTTTTTTTTTTTTTTTTTTTTTTTTGCCATTTGGTGTCATTAGTGGGCTATAATCTGTGATTGTGTGATTGTGATTATTCCTGGACATCTTCTATGCTATATTTCAAACACGGGTGGAACCAATCTCAACCACGAGTAGAACCAGTCTGAAGCACGAATAGAACCAGTCTCAAATATAAGTACAACCAGTCCCAAGCACGAGTAGAACCAGTCTTAAACACGAGTAGAACACATCTAAAATACAAGTCACAGGCGTGAAGTATTATAATGCCGGCTGGTATGGTTGATAACTCAACAGTATCCTCTGCGTTTAATTTCTCATTCAGTTTTTAATTAATTGTGCATTTTTGTAATTTTTTATATTTTTAGAGTAGATGGGACTGTTAATAGTTTTGTTTTATACATTATCAATCTCCCTGCAGCTTATTTTTGTTTCCGGGAAAACAAATATTTAACAACTCAAAACAATCTTTCAATGTCACCTCCACAATACTACGAGTATGTATACAAAAGGCTAAAACAGTCCATAGGTATACCTGCGTTAAAACTTATTACCTCTTATACCATTATAAATGATCTAACGATTGGAATAAAATCTTTAAAGGTTGTCCTTGAAAGCAAAGAACAGATTGAGGAACAAATATCGGAGTCTCAGTTTCACTGAAATTCTTCATATAACAGCATTGTAGTTTGCAAATATGCCCACCGCCACCCTAACCCTAGCACCGGCTTAAGCAGAACTCGATTTTCCGAGGTACCAAAATGAATTCGATGATCCAAAGAAATATTATTGCATAAAAAGCAGTGTCACACGTTATAAAGAGCCGTGCATTAACCAGCGAAAAGCCGTGTATTAACAAGGCAATTCACGCGCGGTAAATGAACGGCTACGCAACTTTCAGTATGATCGTACCGGAGCCACAGATTTGCTACCGTTACGAGATGTGTACTGCCCGGCCCTAGAACGAGCATCGTCCGTGGAAATTGCGTTTGCGAGACATTGGTGAAAAGGCGAAACAAAATAGTGCAAGAAATAACGCGAAATGTAGCAAATGTTTTCAGGTTTTATGCAATATTAGCGATTGAACAGGGTTTTTCAATGCATTAACATTTGCCAAGTCCCTTGGGAGGTGTTGAAAACCGCGGCCTTCGGCCTCGGTTTTCAACACCTCCCACGGGACCTGGCGAATGTTAATGCATGAAAAACCATGTTTGAGTCCAATATTGATATTGCACTATGATGAAGTTTGTGGAGACTTTACGACCGGACATGGCACTCAACATCAGCTGCAATGAAGTCAAATAAATCCTATAGAGGTCGCCCTTGGAAACAAAGAACAAAAGAAAAAGATAAAACAACTAGGAGAATCGGTTTCATTTTGACTTTTTAATATGACAGCATCTCAGGGCTGCATACGCTCCCTAGCACCGGAATTTTAAACACATGAAGTGAGAAATTGCTGACGTGTGTATTAACCGTAGGGTTATGATAAATATGCAATCGGAGAATTCCAAACTAATGTAGTGACAATTGCTTACTTGTGTATCGTATCTACCTTAAGTGTTCGTACATGTTATCTCCTTACCATACCTTTCTAAAATATGAGTAATTAAAAAAATCTAAAAGACCATTTATCTACTTATAGATGTGTCCAAATGCTGCCGCATGAGTAGAAAACAGTGTAGACCCCGATCAGACATTTCGTTTAGCGGCGTCTGATCTGGGTCTACATTGTTTGCTCAAGCTTGTCTATTCGAATATTTGATGAATGCTCAAACTACAACCATAAAAACTTGAGTTCAGGTTACCTGTATAAAATCATTCGAGACGACAGTCTGACAAGATATAAATATATCTGTTTCAGGTGGAATAGATACGAGCTTATGACGCGTGCCGTAAAAAGCGAAATATGAGCCTTATGAAAACAGAAAAAAAAAGTATCGGTATGCGCAATCGTGCAGTCCGATAAGAGTCTTTGCTTTTGTTTGTAAGGCTCCCGTCTGCTCTATCGATTGCTTGTTAGAACAGTGAATACTCTGATCAGATAGCACGTATACGCTGGTTTGTCGGTTCAAACATATCAGCCAGTTGATCTTGATGTGGTAGGAACCATTTTAGTATAGGTCATGAAACTTCCTTGTTCTGTTTATGTGCATTCTCAACAAGCGAATAGCCACACGGGGATAAATTTTGTTTGAATAAAAAAAATGTATAAAAAATGAATTTAACGAAAACAAAAGAGAATCTCTTGATAAATATATCGTCTTAGCTTCTTTGCCTGCCTTTTTACGTCACAGCTACGTTAAACCAGGTGTACTCCCTAACCATAGCGGGCGCATGAGTTCATACAACGTCGCATCAACATCGATGCAACATCATGACGTTGCATCGACGTTCACGCGACGTTGCCTCAACTTTGCGAGCCGGCTGGGGCGGTTTTACATTTGAGAGTTCCCAGACCATATTTCTGTTACAGTTCTCTTCGTTTGTTCGTTCTTTCTTCATTGGTTTTATTTCTTTTCTTTATTTGTGCTGTCATTTCATGTTATTAAATAAATCTGTAGTTGCCCCCGAACACTGAACTTACCTTTGAGCATGCGCAAACTGTGCGGATTTACATCATCTTGCACATGCGCAATGTCTCATCCAGGCATGTGCTCTTCATTGAAACATTTTATAATATCCAATGATTCTGTTTACGGTCAACGAAAGCCCTGATCAGACTTCGCGGAAGCTCAGGCTGATCTGGGCATTCGCTGTCCGCATATGCCCCAAACACATTTTCGCATTGCGCGGCCGAAGTGATGTGAAAACAGAAATCACATAATATAAATATAGGGGTACACAGGAATATAACACAGCCCTCCAAAGGCACCGAATTAGGAAATGACGACAAAGCACGACATCACAGAGCCGAACCCTGACAAAGCCAATAGAAAGAAGCCAAAAAGAAACTACAACTACATCACAGAGCAGAACCCTGACGAAAAGAGTACGAAGAAACCAGAGAGAAACTACAATAGAAATAGTCATGATTCATGGATAAGTTAGAAGACCGCCACACTGACCGAACAAATACAAAGCAGGGCGAGGTTTGGATTCCCATAACGCTATCTTCAGCGCCGCCCCGTCTTTCCCACCCCACCCCCGCCAGAAATTTAATATTGACAGTTACAAGCGGTAATTTTCGTTGGAGTATTCTTTGATAAATGGTCTGTAATATTTCACATACAAATGCTTTTCTTTTAACAATTATAGAAATAAAAACAATCAGTTAAGTTTGGGTGACAGAGGTCCACTTTTTAGGAAAGGGTAAAGTACTCTTTTTGTGACTGTTTAATTGTATTTGTCTGTCTTTTCCTTTGCTATTGAGAACTTGATGTGTATCTGATTGTATCATTTCGAGAGTTCACTGATGTACCTTGTAACAGTCAGCAGTACAAATAATATATAGTATAGAAGATGTCCAGGAAGAACCTCAATCACAGATCATAGCCTACCAATGACACCAAGAGGAAGAGCAAGCCATTGCAAAAACACGCCTATTCAAATATATAGAAAATTTCACCTCAAAAATCTGAAAATTTTCAGATAAAAAACTGATATTTTTTTTCATATTTCTGCTCAAAACATAGATTGTAGGTACTCGTTTGAACCGCCTCGGCGAGGCGGTTCTAACGAGTACCCACAATCTATGTTTTTGAGCAGAAATAAGAAAAATAGTAATTACCCCTGTAAACCCCAGTTTTACTATATAAATGTGGGGTTTAAGTAGGTCAAAATTATATAGGTATGTTTTCGTAATGAAACCAAGACAGACAGTATAAAAGCCACAAACCAAAGAATAGCAAAGCAACTAGCTCCTTCTTCCCTAACAAGATGATCAGAATGCTACACGGATCCACCAAACGCAGCAAGAAGACCACGTATAGGACTAGGTTTCATTAACTTCACTAGCGACCAGCTCCTTCTTCCCCAACAAGATGATCACAATGCTACACAGATCCACCAAACGCAGCAAGAAGACCACGTATAGGACTAGGTTTTATTAACTTCACTAGCGACCAGCTCCTTCTTCCCTAACAAGATGATCAGAATGCTACACGGATCCACCAAACGCAGCAAGAAGACCACGTATAGGACTAGGTTTTATTAACTTCACTAGCGACCAGCTCCTTCTTCCCCAACAAGATGATCACAATGCTACACGGATCCACTAAACGCAACAAGAAGACCACGTATAGGACTTCACTCTTTAATTGCACGACGGCGATTCGGGCCTCAGACTCAATGACGGCTTCTTCGTAAAACTTTAACCAGTGGGTTGGGGCTTGACGATATGTCTTTGGCTTGGCCCGCCGTGGTTCAAATATTGGTTTTCATTTACTCTGGCATACAGTAGAATTAGCCATGAGTACTCGTCTTTGTTTATTATAGTGATTAATTTGATTTTTATGTTTTCGCTTTGATGCATTGACAGAGTCGGGAGCCTTTATGCGAACCGAATTTTTATGTATTTCTGTATTAAGAGTAGCATTGGGACCCAGGGTGAAGTTAGCTAGCTGTAAAAGTGCTTTAAACCCCCCGGTGATTTGCTCTACCGACCGTTCTAAGGCGGTGGTCCCGGTGTTAGTCTTACTCTTTGTTGCTTTGTGGTTTATTCTACGAGGCGATTTGTTGTATGTCTTTCCGTGTGTCATTTTGTTCTTGTGTTTTTCAGTTCTTTTAGTATTGCGATTACCTCGCTTGGGGAAGAGAGAGCTAATCTTAGTGCTTTTCGTACGTTTGTTCGGTTTGTGCTTGTTTAGATCTGTCGGTTTCCTCTTCCTCTTGGGGTCCGGGAAGGGCTGCGGTTTGTGATTGTGGCACTCCCTGGACTTTTCCCTTATCTTTTTTTTTTATTAAGTCTCTTCATAAAAAACTATGTATTTTGCGATGCTGCATTCGCACCCTAGCAGTTGTGCATCACGAAAACATACCTATATAATTTTGACCCCCTTAAACCCCACTTTTGTATAGTAAAACTGGGGTTTACAGGGGTATACATTATTTTTCTTATTTCTGCTCAAAACATAGATTGTGGGTACTCGTTAGAACCGCCTCGCCAAGGCGGTTCTAACGAGTACCAACAATCTATGTTTTGAGCAGAAATAAGAAAAGATATCTGAGTTTTTTATCTGAAAATTTTCAGTTTTTCGAGATAAAATTTTCTGTATATTTGAATAGGCGTGTTTTCGTAATGGTATCAATTTTCAAAACAACTTAATTCACCAATTATTAATTAATAAAATAACTTAATGATCCTCAAGGAAATAAAAGATGAAGATAGTGAAGATAATCCTCGTTTAAGCCCGCAGAGGTTGTTTCTCTGACCGTTCCAAGGTGATTCCTCTGTTACAGTGTATTCCTTTGTATATCGGTTATTTCAACTGTGACGTTGTGTCTTGTCATTGTTTGTCTCTCATTTTGTTTCTTCTGTCGGGGCCTCGGAAAGGCTTTGCTTCGTAATTGTACCTTTTCTGGGTAATTTCATTCATAGGTTTTGATACATTATGACGAAATCCCTTTTATCTCAAAAATGTATTCCGCTAAGTTGGATCCTACAATAAAATGTATTGGACAAAAAAAAAATCATAAACACCGTCAAAAGAAATGTAAAATAAACAATTAGACAAGCCGTCATATATTCTGGTCATTCGTGATCATTGAGTCTATTTCTCGATTTTTCATAAATTATATGAGAGCGACTGATGAGGTTTAAATTGCCAGAACCAGCTAGCTTTGGCCAGAAAATGTGACACCTCAGCAGTTTTTAGTTTGCAAGAGTATTCTTTGCTTTCAATGGTTAATCCTGTTAGAATCTACCATCGCTACAGCTGGAGTTAGTGCCGTGTGGCTCCGTAAACTGTCCCTGCGTACTTCACTCTAGCATAGAATTTTCTGGTCATTTGTGTTGAATGAGCTTATTCATGAAATTTTGAAAGTTTATTTGGTGATTCCTGCTAAGGCCTGACTGAACAAAACTGGCTGGTCTGGCCCAGAAAACTTGATGCTTCAGCTACACCAGTTTTGCGAGCGTATTCGTTGCTATTAAGGTTCAGTCCTGTTAGAATATATTTACTGCATATAGTAACTTGTTCACCACCAGTATCCGCAGTGACTGCCCAGATAAATAGAGCAAAGTTAACTTTCAAAATGCTGTATTTGCTTTTCAGGATTTCGACCCTAATCCTCAGGTAAAATTGCTTGTGATCCCTTGTCAAAAGCTGATAGCTCGGGAAACTCGTACTATAGTGCTACATATCAACAGTATCTGGGCTGCGCAAAGCGAAAACGTGCTGTGTCATCTTCGAGCATGCGCAAAATGTACCGATTCACATCATCCTGTACAAGCGCAAAGTATCATCCGGGCCTTTTCTCTCCGTTCGTACTTTCTGTCGTATCCAATGATTCTGTTATCGGACAGGGCTCTGATCAGACTGTGCGAACGCGCAGGTTGATCCCTGGTCCTTCGCATTCCGCATAAGCTCGAAGACACATTTTCGCATGGCGCTGACCTAATGATTCTATAATATAAGCCGGGGCACAGCATTTCCAACAAGACTGAATGTGCGTCCAGCGAATACACAGATAAGCCTGCGCTACACCCATACAGTCAGATAAGAATCTTCGCAGCGAATGTGGGTAGGCAAGGACCCAAAGCGTCTTCAAGCGGATAGCGTGGACTCCGATCAGCCTGTATATCCGCGCAAGCTGATCCGAGTCTTTGCTGAAACGCACAAGTAATCTTGTAGGAAACTCTGTGCCCCGGCTCATATTTGTTTTATGATTTTGTAGACAGCTTGCTGGACATGTGCAACTGGCACATGCCAATATACAGCGAGATTCATATGTTTTATGTGAACGCAAGTAGAGAAGAATTCTACCCGAAGAATATGAACTGCCGGTTAGTAATCCAGACATCAACGCAGAATGAACAGTTTGCATTTTTTGTTGAACTGTTGGACGTCTTTCATGCACGAGACTGTGACACCGACTGGCTGGAGCTGCGAGATGGACGCACAACGAGTTCTCCTTTTGTAGACGGTATTTATATGTGGGCCGCGTCAAACGAAAAAGTGCCTTGGAACATACACAAAATGCATCATGCGCATGCGCAAAGTATCACCAGGGCTTTTGTTCGCTATTGAAATGTTTTGTAGTATCCGATAATACTGATAGCAGACAATACAGGCCCTGATCAGATTGTGCGGATGCACAGGCTGATCTCGGCCTTCGCTGTCCGCATATATGCCCGAACACACTTTTTTGCATGAAGAGGCCCATTTCTTTGTAAGTTTTAAAATGCTAAGAACTTACATGCACGTAAGATCATGCCATCGGTGTGAGCTAGGATACAGACACCCCCCCCCCCCCCCCCACACCCATAATCAATTAAGGAATTTATGCAGACACGCTTAACTGAAAACGTTTTTGTCAGCACGTTTTCTTATGGGTGAAGTTTAGTGCGAGTAAAATCCCAAGTAAATTTTCTGCCGACAGTTCCAGGACAGTTCTGTTGTTGCATATATATGTCGATTATTTAAATGTGATGTTTTGTTTAGTTTCTATATGTGCTTCATCTTTTCGGTTTTTTTTTGTTGTTTTTTTTTGTTGTTGTTTTTTTTTTTTTTTTTTTTTTTTCTTTCTTTACTCCATAGCGTAGTTGGTAGTGCTTTTGACTGCTGATCCAAGAGTGACAAGTTCAAATCCCATTTCAGTCACTTAACTTTTGTAGATATTTATACCCTTGACAGCGGGAACTACTCACAAAACTAGAAATAAAATATTTTGGTATGATTGTGCATTACGAAAAAATGCCTTTTCAAATATATTGAAAAATTTCAGCACAAAAAAAAAAAAATGAAAGTTTTTAGATAAAAATTCCGATATTTTTCATACATCTGCTCAAAACATGGTTTGTGGGTACTCGTCAGAACCGCCTCGACGAGGCGGTTCTAACGAGTACCTACAATTTATGTTTTTATGCAGAAACAAGAAACTTAATGTATACTCTGTAAACTCCAGTTTTACTATATAAAAGTGGGGTTTAAGGGGATCAAAATTATATAGGCATGTTTTCGTGATGGTGACTAACCATGCCTTATCAGAAAGTATTTATGTTTTTTTTTTTTTTTTTTTTGTTTTTTTTGTTCTCAAGTATTTATCTTTATATTAAATATATGGCCAAACATTGGTCTCACCTATGCAATTTCTATAGCTAAGGGATTTTTTAATTGCTATCTAAAACAACATTTCTTACATATTATTGTTTTTTCACGACAATTTTGTGAAAATTTCAGAAAATTTGAACAAAACTAACTTTTTGAAAACCGGCTTTTAATTTGCCTACCCTACCAATTCTCCATAATTTGCACCTATTTTTTCTAGAGGAAATATGAAATAAGTCGATCGTTTAAACACCACTGTATAAAATAAAACGTTTTATTCATATGAATAAACATAAAAAAGATTGCCTTTGAAAACAAAGAACAGTTACGATAAAAGTTTGCAAATACTTCTTCTTAGTAAAGTGCCAGCTCGTAAAAAAGACTTTCTGAAAGATATTGAAACATAGTAGAAATTGTGCTCTCACACAAAGTTTTCCTATTGGCCGTTCCTAAGTGGTGATTTTATTGAAGTTCCTCTTCATTTGCCTGTGTTATATTCCTCTTTGCTTGCCTGTGTTATATTCCTCTTTGTTTACCTTGCTTATATTCCGCTTCGTTTGTCTGTGTTATATTCCTCTTCGTTTGCCTGTGTTATATATTTCTCGTCGTTCGCCTGGTTTATACTCCTCGTCATTTGCCTTTCTTATACAGGTATCACCCATGGTTTTTCATGCATTAACATTTGCCGGGTCCCGAGGAAGCTGTTTGAACACGAGGCCGCTAGGCAATGAAATAACCATGGGTGATCGTTATTCTTGCCTAACTTATGATACCAACGGCAAACTGTGATGAAAACGCCCAAAAACTCCATATAAACTCTTCCAATGGGACCGTAAAACCAAAATGGCGGCTAGTTTAGAACGTTGCAAAGACGTTCTGACTTCATCATAAAATTTTACAATGCTATGGTCAGGGCGACAACGTTACGTCGCTCAACGTAACGTGAACAAAGCAAGGCCCCTCTTGTGATTTCAAAAGATCAAAACCCATGTTCAAACAGCATGTGAATTTCATAATTTGAACATTGGGTTTTGTTGTTCGAACACGACCTTGCCCATTTAAGCATAGCTTCATACAGCTATGTTCATAGAATTTTATGCAAGAATATGCGTTTATTCGTTCTGTTTTCAATGAAGTGCTGTTTAATCATTTTATATAACTAAACCCTTATCATGTGCTTTGGAAGGACTGTGTTTTGTGGGAGTGGCTTTTCCTGTGTATCTCCATAGCTCAATATTTAATTTAAACATTAAAACAGCTTGTATAATTATCGTTTACCTCTCTCTCTCTCTCTCTCTCTCTCTCTCTCTCTCTCTCTCTCTCTCTTCAAATTGTTACACTGAGTTTCTATGTTCTGTGTTTGTACCGTATCCTGGGTATTTCCATAATTTACTGTTTTCTACAGGTATCAACGAAAAGCTTTGTGGAAGTTCCACTAAGTGGCAAAAGCGACAGTACGTAACCAAGAGCAATTTTCTCTTAATCCGTTTCAAAAGCGGAAGCCATGGCGGTGCATACAATGGGTTCTCATTGCTAATAAATCGTTTCCACTACGGTAAGTAAACGTTTGTGATTTTGCTTGGTTTAAACATATTTATTTCCGAAATGTTTACATATACAACACATACAAAAGTACAACAATAGGATTAGAACGAAAGCATAAGAGCTTATTTAGTTCCTTTCCTAGGATGTGATCATTGTCAGAAATATGAGTATACAAGCAAATCCTGAATGGTTAGTTTCCAATGGTCCTCTTCAAGTAATAACAATTTATTAATAAATAATAATTGTGAAGTTTAACATGAAGAGATGAGCAAACATAAAATGAGAATAAGAAGAGAAAAGAGAAACAAATTACACAAGATGTAATGAAGAAAAACAGAGGGAGGGAAAGAAATGAAGAACTATGGAGCAGATTTTACGAAGACTATGAATATAGTAAGAAGTTACTGGGGACTGTGAGCGGTGCAGGACAGATCCGAGTGATGTCATCGATGTATGCTCCGAATCACTGTCACTATTTAAAGTCCATTTAGTCTGGTACAAATAATGACTGATACGAGTGTGACCGATTAACTTTCTTAAAATCTTTTCGTTCTTTGGATATACCTCTGTACTGCTTCAAAAATGGCTATATTAGCTTCATTAGGTAAATTAAGATCGCCATTGAGGATTATGTTTAGGGTGATATTGCCATGTTGTGATAGAGTATCCATTAATACCTGTCTATGATTTTGGTATAAATGGCATCTAAAAAAGAAGTGGTCTGCATTTTCTATTTCACCACATCTACAATTACAGAGAGGAGATTCTATGATGTTTTTCGAGTAAAGATCGTAGTTGAGAGAGCTGCAACCAGTTCGAAGTCTAGTATGAAGTATCTGCATGCTTCTGTTGCCTGCATAAAAGTATTTTGGAACAATTACTCTGCCCTGACTTAATTGTCTCTTAAAATCATCAACTGTATCTACAATCCTGTCAGCGCAGGGAAGATCGTTCCAATCACGAATGGCTGCAGGAAGAAAAGAATTATAATATTGATTAGTACGAGATTGTATTGTTCTTATATTATTTGCGTTACGCAAACTGTAACGTGAAGCGTTCTGGTCAGGTCGAGGAACCAGTGAAGAGAGATAAGAGGGGGCAATGTCATTATACATTTTATAGAATAGGACCAATTTATGCTTTCTTCTCCTTACATCTAGTGTTTCCCATCCGATCTCATCATATAGTTTTTGCACAGAGACTAGTTTAGTTGTTCCGGTGGCTATTCTAGCAGCCTCTAATTGAATTTTTTCTATCTCATGTTTCTCTTGTTGAGTGCAGTTGTCCCAAACTACATCGGCATATTCTAGTATTGGGCGAACAAAAGCAATATAAATTGTTTCTAGGGACTTCCTATCCAAAGTATATTTAAATTTCCTCATGACATTTATTCTGGACCATGCCTTACTCTTGACATACTCTATATGTTTATGCCAGGAGCAGTCTGATGCTATATAAATTCCCAAATGTTTATGAAACTGAACTTCGTTAATTTCTTGATTCGACATGAAAACCGGAGGATGATCAGGTTGGTTTATTTTGCGAGAGATAATAAGAGATTCATTTTTATTTGGGTTAAATTTCACTAACCAAGACTTTGCCCATTTTGATATTTTGTTAAGATCTGTATTAAGGATTTCAGCAGCAGCATCTGGATTGTCTACAATAATATACAGACTAGTGTCGTCAGCAAAAAGTCGGATGTTCGATCGAATTTCAGTAACAATGTCATTTATGTATAGTAGGAATAATAGAGGACCTAAGATGGACCCCTGCGGAACGCCAGCTTTAATATAATTCCAGATAGACTTGACCCCAGATAACACAACACGTTGTTTTCTATTTTCAAGATAGCTTGTAAACCATTGTAGTAAATTTCCAGTTACTCCTGCTGCCTTAAGCTTGTGAATTAGTCCGCTATGCCAAACCCTGTCGAATGCCTTGCTGATATCACAGAATACTACTCTGATTTCTTTCCCTGAGTCTAACGCGTGGCAGAAAGTATCGTATAAATATGTTAATTGATTAACAGTAGAGTCGCCTGGTCTAAAGCCAGACTGGAACGATGTAAGGATATTGTTATCAAGGAGGTGATTGTATAAGTATTTAAAAACAAGTCTTTCTAAAGCTTTGTCTAAGTTACTCAAAAGTGAAATTGGTCTGTAATTAGAAGGAACTGCCGGATCACCACCTTTAAGTATTGGGCAAACATGAGTTTCTTTAAAACATTCAGGTACGGTTCCATGTTGTAAGGACTGATTAAAAAGAGCACAGACAGGAACAGAAATTTCATCAGCTAGCACAGAGAGAATACGATTACTGAGTCCATCGGGGCCAGTAGCTTTCCCAACAGGGAGAGATTTTAAGATTAGTTTAACCTCATCTGGTGACAAAACGAGAAAACTTAGACAACGTTCGACCAGGTATGGAGCAATTTCAGGAAGTGCAACATCATGATCATTCAGTAGAGTTTGGTCACGGAAGAAGTCATTAAGAACGTTAGCTTTCTCTACCTCTTCGACGAATACTAGACCGTCCTTCTCTAATGGAGGACTTGAGGCTTGAGAAGAAGGGGAGATAAAGGACTTGAGAAGTGACCACCACTGTCTTGGTGATAAAGAATCAGATTTAAGTTTGTCAGATAAAGACTCATTAAGTGCTTTTTTAGACTCTCGAATCATAGATATAGTTTTATTACGAAGCCGTCTGAAAGTATTCCAATCATTCATGAAGTTAGTTTGTTTTGCCCGACGGTAAGCTCTTTTGCGTTTCCTAATATATCTTTTGATTGATGAAGTCATCCATGGTGGATCAGACGGTCGTATTGTTACTATTTTATTTGGAATGCAATCTTTTGAAATTTCGAGTATCTTGTCAATTAGTCTCTTAGCATAAACGTTTATATCTGGGTTATGGAGAGCCTTCCAGTCTGTTGACGATGCCATTTCCTTTAGAAGATCATAATTCCCTTGTTCGTATCGCCAAATGTGACGGGTAAATGATCTACGTATCGGCTTGCAAAATTTAAATATGCCAAAGATCGGACAGTGATATCTCAAATCCTGGCCAAGAAAGGGGTCTCCCACACCGTTTAAAATAACATGATTAGGATTACTCACAAGCATCAAGTCAATGAGGGTGGAAGAATGTTCCGTAAAATGTGTTGGTTCGTTTACAACTTGGGTTAGAGAAAATTGATTACAAAAATCGTTTATTTTCCTGGCCGATTGAGGGTTATACATGTTAATATTAAAATCGCCAGTTATTATGATGTCATTTATACCGGTGTCTACTGCAAGGTGGATCGAGTCCTCCATTGTTGAATAATAGTTTAAATCGGAATTGGGTGGTCGATAAAATAATCCAAAAAGTACATGTTTATGTTTAAGAACTAGTTCTATCCAGATACATTCAATTCCTCTTGGTTCTAAATCTAATCTGCGTTTATAATAAATAGAGTCCTTAACGTATATCATTACTCCCCCATGACTATCACCCTGCCGATCTTTCCGTTCGGGCTCCCGATACGACTGTATTAGAAGAGTTTCTTTGGATATGGATGGATTAAGCCAAGTTTCAGAAAAAGCGAGAATGTCAAATTCAAATAGTTCTGAGCTGAGAATATCTATTTTACGAGTAATACTCTGAACGTTGTAATGAACAATAGATAGCTTGTTTTGAAGAGTGGACAGGTTCATAGACCCGCCCGATGCTAAAGACGAAGTGTATGCAGTGCTAACTGAGGTGCCTGTTTGAGGTCCCGGATTCTGTTCGATATCTCCGGCCTTAAGAAGCAGAATAAAGATCCAAGCGACCGTAACCAATAGGAGAATAAATGCTAATCCATGACATGTAAACTTGCAATTTTCCTTATAGTGTTTACCAGGTACAGTGTGTCTAAGTAGATTTTGAAATATAAATTCGTGTTTTGCATGGTTTTGTTTGATGGCTGATAATAGAGAGAAAGAATTGTCTACTCTATTCCAGATGAATAGCAGAACAAAGATTCGGAACGCAAGCGGTACAAAATTGGTACGATACCCATATGTGTGCGAGGCGGCGAAAAGTTCCTCTGATTTTGCTTTCATGACACTGAAGATATTAAAATCTGATAAAGAACACACGCCATCACACACAAATAAGCATCACTGTACCAAATACAATCAGTACGACCAAGCCCATGCACCACCCACAGATGTTCCGCTCCAAAAGCCCTTAAGACGAAAAATAAAGAACAGAAAGACGTAAGAATAAAGAAAATCATAATCAAGATAAAGAAAAAGAGGAGGAAAAATTGCATTAATATTCGTTGTAACGTTCTACAATGGTAGCAAGACTATACATTCAAAAATAAGTATACAATCAAGCTTATGCATCAAGTTAATAAACATCTCATATTAAACAGCCCATGATTATAACATGTTGCTCCAGCCACACTAGTGGTAACATTATGTATGTAGGCATGTGAGAATATAGGCAGGCAGGCCTTAAGAACTCACGCACGCACAAAGGCAGATATGCACATACACGCATGCACACACGTACGCAGGTACGCACCTACGCACGTGTATGCATGTTTGTATGTGGGTAGTTAGGATTTAATTCGTGTTTTCATGTGTGTGTGTGTGTGTGTGTGTGTGTGTGTGTGTGTGTGTGCAATCATGTGTTAGCACTTTTTCTGTATGTGAGTATCCTTCTGTAGTAAATGAACTTGATAATAACTTCAGCACAACCATTTATATATACTGAACATAAGACAAGACACATTATAAGACATGACATGACATGACACGACACGACACGACACGAGGTGCCATGAAATGACAAGACATGACACGATACCATGACTTACCACTACATAGCAGGGCATGACAGTACATAACGTGACATAGTAGGAACCTCCAGTAGCACACAATCAAGAGTCCGGAAACTCCAGACACATAAAAAGTGTACTACCCTACCAAGTAACACTAAGGAACTGATCAAACTGCGCAGGATGATTCGCATCCCACCACTCGAAAATGGCAGAGTTATACGAAGGCAGTGCCCCGTAGCCTTCACTCCATCCATGCCTCTTGAACAAAAATGAGTTATAGTATGTTAAGGATAGGAATGATTCACAGCATAGTGTGTCTACGCATAAGAACGGTTCACCATATTTATGATATAACATATCACAATGACATGACACGGAAATGGCATGACACAACACCACATAGGGCATCGTGAGATTCCCGTCATGGCATGATTACATGAAAGGACACTATGTGACGTAACATGTGTAACATATTAAAAGAATTGATCTTGCTTCTACGTGAATTTGCTTGTTCCCTATCTCTTCATCTCTGGTGCCTCGGGAAGGCTGTGCCCTCTGATTGTTACATTTCCTGGGTATTTACAGTTATTTTTTTTCATTTTGTACAGTACTACAATAAAATCGTACCTTCGTTAAATGTGCACTGTTCTCATACGTCATTTGATCAGCAGATCGACAGGACACGTGTTGTTTTATCTTATGGGATTGCATGATTTCTACATTTTGGTATATAAAAAGTAAATAAGTGAACTAGAAACTGATACAACAAGATCCAACAAGATCCACATGAAGTTCTCAACGTCAAACGGAAAGAAAAACAAGAAAACAGCCACAAAAAGAACAGATGGTAAGCAGAGTTGGCAACTCTGTTATCCTAGCTTAACTGAATATAACTTACATAATTGTTAAACGAAAAAAAAAAAAAAAAAAAAAAAAAAAAAAAAAAAAAAAAAACATTTGTAAATCTAACATTACAGAAGAAAAGTTAACGGAAAGTAGTACAATGAAAGTACCGTCAGTAATAAATTGATGGGGGCCTAAGCTTACTTTACGGGATCCAATATAGTGTAGATTATTTAGAGTTTATTTGTTTGTCTTGACCAATTACGGAAAAATAATTAACTAGTGTTCTATGGCTTTCGTGTAAAAATAAAGTGAGCGATAGCAAACGAGCTTTTTACACGAAAGCCTTAGAACACGCGTGAATTATTTCTCCGTAACTGATAAAAAACAAACGAATAAACTGTTTATTATATTTCTTACTCCACCCCACCTCAAACACAATGTGTTTTAGTTGGATGTTACTGTACGTTTGTGACGCGTGGGATTTTTATATACTAATGAGAGATGCCCGGCCTTCAACTGTGGAACAAAAAACTTAGTGCCATCGGATTTCAGTTCTAACTTAGATAATAAATAAATATCTCAAATTATAAGCATATTTTCAAATATTTTTATTGATTTTTTTTAATTTAATTTATTTAATTTATTATTTTTTTTTTTTTTTTTATTTATTGATTTTTTTTCTTTTTTTGTATTGAACGCATTTAAAGCAATGAAAGCGAAATATCGTTTAATAAATTAATTAATTACGTCACAGAATTACGACAATCCATTTGAAGATATGAAGTTATTCATTGGTGAGCGATTACCGGGTTTTCTTTCATAGGGAAAAGTAGGTAATTCATTGTTAGAAATGTAATGAATAGTTTGTTTTTTTTCTAGTCATTTGTGATCATTGTGAAAGTATAAGTGAAGATAAAAATATAAGTGAAGATAAAAGTATGTGAAGATACCCAGGAAAAGCCACAATCACGAAGCACAGCCCGTCCGGGACACCAAAAGGAGAGAAGAGGAACAAATACCATCACGAGAACAGACCTATGAAATTTTGACCCCCTAAAACCCCCTTTTATATAGTAAAACTGGGGTTTACAGGAATATACATTATTTTTCTTATTTCTGCTCAAAAACATAGAATTAAGTATTCGTTAGAACCGCCTCACCGAGGCAGTTATAACGAGAACCACCTCACTGAGGCAGTTCTAACGAGTACCCACAATCTATAATTAGAGCAGAAAAAAGAAAGTATCAGAATCTTTATTCTAAAAATTTTCAGATTTTGGAAGTAAAATTTTCTATAAATTTGAAGAGGCGTGTTTTCGTAATGCGGACAGAACAAACGCAACATATGGAACCACAGACGCACAAACAAAGAAAAACTGCAACTGAGGAACCGCAATGGAACGGTCAGTAGTAAAACTACTGGGGTCGCTTACACCAGTTTTCATCGCGCGCCAGCTCATTCTTTAGCCCATGCCGAGACTGAACCCATTCCGAGACATTACGAAAACACGCATATTCAAATCTATAGAAAATTTCACCACCAAAAACTGAAAATTTTCAGATAAAAAAAACGCTGATATTTTTCATATTTCTGCTCAGAACATAGATTATGGGTACTCGTTAGAACCGCCTTGGCGAGGCGGTTCCGAGTACCCACTCTCTTTGTATTTAGCAGAATTAAGAAAAATAATGTATACCCCTGTAAACCCCAGTTTTACTGTATAAAAGTGGGGTTCAAGGGGGTCAAAATTAAATAGGCATGTTTTCGTGATAATTTTTAACAAAATATGTGGGTTACTGATGAGGCCTGATTTGCAAAACTATCTTGCCTGACCATGACGACTTTACACTTCAGATGTTTTCAGTTTTGTGAATGCGTTCATTGTTCTCAAAGCTCATTCCTTTTGAATCTAGTTCTCAAAGCTCATTCCTTTTTGAATCTATTTATGTTCATTTCATTTGATGTCAGTGTCATGTGCTGGCTATATTATGTCTCCCCGTACTTCTTTTTAGTGTAGTATATTTTTAGTCTTTTGTAATCATTGAGCTTATTTCGAGACTGTTTTAAAAAAAATCTATAAGGGTCACTGAAGAAACCTAATTAGCCGAAACCAGCTAATCTGGCCGAGAACAACACTTTGAGACTGTAGCTGTTTTCAGTTTTGTGTATTCAGTGCTATTAAGGGTCATTCCTTTAAGAATCCATTCTTTTTTCTGCTGATAAGATTTTTTTATTTATTTATTTATTTATTTATTAATTTATTTATTTATTTATTTATTTATTTATTTATTTATTTATTTATTTTATTTTTTCTTATTTATTTTTTATTTATTCATTCTTTATTTTATTTTTTTTTATCTTTTTTTATTTTTATCTTTTTTATTTATTTATTTTTTATGTGTGTGTCGCTTACATCTTTTTGTTTTGGATAGCCATTTGGCCATTTGTGATAAAGTAAGCTTCCGTTTGGCTTTCTGCTAGGGATGTTTCCATTAAGGGCTAGTTATTTCGTGTTTGTGTTTCTTTCATTTTGATGTCTCTGAAGGGAGGTGTGGGATAATTGTATCGATTCCTGATTATTGCCTTCCCTTCTGTTATTCAATACAAGCATATTTGGCACGTGTATACAGTCTCTTTAAAAATTCTCCACCGGGTCGGTTTCTTCAACTGGTAACTGAGGTCTTATCATCAAAGAACACTATCATGTTACAATGTAGAGGACAATTTGAAACCAGTATAAATAAAACAGATGCAAACTAGTTTGAGGTTAACATTTATCGAATTCTCGCAAAGCAAACCGTCTGTGTCACTCGCTTGGGGAAGAGAGAGCTAATCTTAGTGCTTTTCGTATGTTTGTTCGATTTGCGCTTGTTTGGTTGCGGTTTGTGATTGTGGCACTCCCTGGACTTTTCTCTTACCTTTTTTTTTTGTCTGTTTGCTCTATCTCTTGGTGTCCGGTAAGAGCTTTGGCTTGTGATTGTGACACTCCATGGAATTTTCTCTTAACTCTTTTACAGTTCGATACCCTCTGTTGACAAAGTGCTTTCAAGATAAGCAGACATTCGGAAATTAATTCAGACTATCAATGTTAAAACCTGAACAGTGTTTAACGGTGTCAGTAGAGTGGTTTAAGACATTTAGCAGTTATCTTATTCAGTGACTTGACTGTCAGCGGTACAACTACTTTGGGCTTAAACAGGTTTGATTTTGATCGCATTCTCACCCTTAATTCTGATGCAGATCAAATCTACAAATATTGGTTCGGACGCGTTTACCTTATGGTCTTATCAGAATGTTTATTATGCTCTTCCAATTCGCCTTGATAATACCTTTCTTCGGTGTGGTACAAAAGTTTACAAACAAATACTAGGTATACCGATGTGTACTATTTGTGTCCCCTTATTGCAGGTGTGTAGATTCTTTAAGTAAAAGACTTTGTATTGTCTGTTTCTCACGAAAATCAAGCAGATTTTATTGACGCTTCTAGATTGCTCTGATACAAATGTCCCGTTTCTGGATTTAAATTTATCATTTCTAATGATTTATTTTTTACAATACTTAATTACAAACGGAAGGACTTTGATTTAGATATTATTTATTTTCCTTTTTTTTATAACAAGTCCCTCGCACTACTTCCTGTGATGTATATATTTCTCAAAATATCTGTTTCGACAGAGCACCATCCCAGCTAGCATTCTACGTAAATCCATATCAGGCCGTCATCGGCCCGTCAGCTACCCTGACGGGCCGATGACGGCCCGATAGAGATTTACGTAGAATGCTGACTGGGATGTCAAGTCAGCGACTTTGATAATCGGGATAAACTTTTAATTGCTTAACTTCCAAAACACGAGTATCGATATCATAAATTGCATGACACATTTTCTAGGTTTTATCTCCTTCATCCGGAACTAATTTCCAAATATAAGATTGACTTTAAAAAACTTCAACTGGAAAGTTTAACAGAACCCCAATGTCAGTGACTTAGTCTATAATTCAGATTGAGTTTTGGTAATACTAATTCTTCGGAACTATAAAAAAAAAAACAGATGCCATTCATTACAAAAAAGGAAGTTATAAAATGAATGCTACGGGGCAAACTGCATCTTCGGTTTTCAAGCCCAGTATGGCTGATAACTTTGCTTTCCTCTTTAATTGCTCGGCTATGAGTCGGGCTTCTCACTGTATGACAGTTGCTTTTTTAAGTCTCTTTTAGAAGGTTTGCGCATGGTTGCTCTCTGTAGTCGGAAATGAAATTATCCAACTAGTGGTTTTATTTTGCTTGTGTTTCAAATTGTCATTGATCCCTCTACTTTATTATATAACAGCTTTGTGATTAAATGTATGGTACTGTGATATTTCTCTGATGAGACGATAGACCCTATTCAGACCGAATATGTATTTGCAGTTATGAGTTGCATCTGAATTAAGGCAGGGGTTTTGATCGTGTAAAACTGGATTAAAGCTCTCAAAGTAGTTCATTTATTTTTGTTAATTATCCGTCGTAGTTTGTTTGCAATTCAACCTGATGTCATCTTTCTTGACATCTTTACTTTTATCAACTCAGGGGAGAATACCCTATAACCCACTCTAAAAGATCACATCATTAGCGCCATTAGGTTTTTATCCCCTATTACTAAATTATACGCTTCGTTTGTGTATATTAGTTTCATTTCAGCTATCCCTTGTTACTACTATAAACACTGCGTTTTTGTGTATAAATTTCATTTCAGCTACCTCTTAAACATATTTTCGCTGCTCGCAAACACGATATTAGTATCTTCTTCTGTCATAATATACAGTGAAAAACTAACTATGGACAGCAGGTTATTATTAATGGTATTACTGAATCCTTCATGTTTTGTCCCGTTTTTTTCTCTCTTAAAAATCTAATATATATTAGATTTTTTAAGAGAGAACAAAAACGGGACAAAACATGAAGGATTACTGACAGAGACAGAGACTTTACCCCACAGAACTTCAGTTAAATAAAGCTAATTCTTCTGTATACCGAAGGCGTGTTTTTGGATTTACATTTATCTATTTGTAGATGGGTTTATTTCCTGCAAAATTTATGATAAACGCGATGATTTTGATTTTGAGATTGTAAATTTTCCTTTCTTGGATGGTGATGTTCCTCGTGCGGCATCCTATAGTGCTTATATTTCACAATTAATTCGATTTGCCAGAGTGTCTAGTCATGTAACTGACTTCAACACTCGTAATAAATTGCTAACTGCTAAACGTTTTAATCAGGGTTATCGGTATCATAAACTATGTAAAGCCTTTTCTAAGTTTTATAGACGTCATTCCGATTTAGTTTCTAAATTCAATGTTGGACTTAAATCTTTTCTGCAACAAGGCCTATCGGAACCCGAATTTTATGGTGACTTAGTATATAAATTCAGAAAAAATATATGCTTGCCATGACTTCAGTACCCAATTTCGTAAAATCATTCTTCGATATAAAAAGATTGGGTACAACATAAATATTATACGACAGACTGCATGCATGGTTGTTAACCCAATCACAGTTAATAACTTTGCATCCCTCTTTAATTGCACGCCGGCGGGTTAGGCCTCTGATTCTATGATGGTTCCAGCGTAAAGGCTTACTTGAAATTTAATTTTGGATAAAGTTGGTTGGTACTTGATGCTCTATCCTTGGTCGGGCCCACCGGAGTCTTACTGTTGGTTTTCTTTTGTTCTAGCATGTCAGTTGTTTCGTGCTGTCGAATACTCATCGTTGTTTCATCTCTGTAATTTGTTGATGTTTTGTGTTCTCGGAGATGTAGCACTGATGAATTAGGTGGACTGAACAATTTATGTGTCTAAACCGCGGCAGAAGTAAGGGCGAGGATTGGGCCACGTAAAATCGGTTTAAGCTCCCCAGTGAAATACTTTTTACTGACAGTTCCAAGGCGGTTCTTCTGTCATGGTTTATTTTTGTTATAGTTCGTCTTTGAATGTGTGTGTCGCTTACATCTTTTTGTTTTGGATAGCTATTTGGCCACTTTGTGGGAAAGTAACTGTCCGTTTGGCTTTCTGCTAGTGATGTTTCCAGTAGGGTCCAGTTATTTCGTGTTTGTGTTTCTTTCCCTTTGATGTCTCTGATGGGAGGTGTGGGATAATTGTTAATCCCTGTCGTTTGTTAAATATATACTGATCTAGGGGAATTGACACACTTTCAGGGAAGATAACACTATCGAAATTGGTTTGCTTCGCCTCTAAAAAGGGATCTACTCTAAAAGGAAAGAATTTGCTCTCCTTTGAATCAAATTCTATCTTTCTAAAGTAGACCCCTTTTTAGAAGGGGCTTGGTGTGATGGAAAGGAAATAGAAAATCATGAAAGTTGTCTCTCTTGTAAAGCATGGCGAAAAACCTACCAAATTTACCTTAAATTAAATGAGTATGCAATATTTTATAGCACCGTGCCAGGAGAATGAATACATGTGTAGCTACGGGCAATGCATTGACCAAAGTATAACATGTCTAAAATACGATCCATGTGCTGACGGCTCCAGTTGCCCAGAGATTGAGACATCAACACAGTCAGCTGTTGAAGTGTCAACACAGTCCGCTGGTGATGTGTTTGGTATAATAATAGGGATTGCCATTCTTGTGTTCATCATAGGATTCGTTATTAATGTAGTTTGGAAACGACGAAGAGTAAGAGTAAGTATAGGGTCTCAGTAATATTTTACACACCGTAAGAACCTAAGCCATATTTTTTCAGTATTTCAGTAAACATCAGATCAGAATATGATAATACTTGCAACCTGTGTTTAGAGGGCACTTCTTAATTTAAGACCATGGAAATTTATTCTAGACGTGTGTAGTTTAAACCACCGAGGGTTAATCATAGCGCCAGGGCAAGAGGCAAATGGGAATAATTAAGGGGGTCTTTCCGATCATATATACGTAAAAAAATGGTATTTTGATTTTACGCATTACAATTGCCTAGGAGACGCGATTCTAATGAGTACAATCAATATAAATTTACATGATAACATGTTAAAACATCCCTAAAAATTGTTTTCTTGACATCTAGGAAGAATTTCAAAGAGACTCATATAAATGAGTTTGAATCAGCCAATGTAAACAAACCATCGGTGTTCGAGTTATTGAAGTTATACTGTAAATAAACACTAAAACTGGCTTTTAAACACGAGTGATTACTTAATACTGGCGGACTTTAAAACAGGTTTGACCTTACCGGTGATATCTTCATCTATAATGTTCTCGGGCTATCACCATCCCTAAATGTGTCGTTTCTTCGTCTTTTAAGTTGCCGGTGATATCTTCGTGCCTTATGTTGCCGCTGTTACCTTGATCTCTGAAAGCGCCAATGCTTTCTCCCTATCTCAAGGTGCCGATGTTATGTTTGTGTCCGAAGAACCGCTGTTATCTCGGACGTTGTCCTGGTGTTGTTTTGTTTTCTTTGTGTGATCGTGTGGCGGTTCGCTGTAGGGGGCGGGGGGGGGGGAGGTATCATTTAATGGTTTGTCCTGTTCATTGTTGTTGTGTTAAGTAGATTCTGTCTGTCACTGTTCACCTCCCTCAAGTAAACACCCCTATATAATTTTGACCCCTTAAACCCCACCTTAATATAATAAAACTAAGGTTTACAGGGGTATACATTATTTTACTTATTTCTGCTTAAAAACATAGATTATGTGTACGCGTTGGAACCGCCTCGCCGCAATTTATGGTTTGAGCAGACATATAAAGAATTTCAGAATTTTTTATATGAAAACTTTCCGGGGTTTTTTTTGTGGGGGGGGGGGGTGGTGAAATTTCAAATATATTTGAATAGGCGTGTTTTCGTAATGGTTGGGGAAGAAGGGGCTAGTTGCTTTAATAATCTGTAGTTTGTGACTTGAAATATTGCTTATGCCGGTGCCAGGGGGCGGGGGCGGGGGCGAATATGACCTCTGAATCTACATTGTTGAATGTTAAGAGACCCAGTAAAAAGAGTCTACGATTCATGTTCATCTGTGTGTTCTTTATTTCCAAATGTAACCTTTGAGATTTTTATCGTGTACAGTCTGTCATGATCTGTTTGCTCTTTCTCTTTGTGTTATAGGAAGCCAACGTTCTGTAACTGTGGCCCTTCCTGAACATCCTTTATATTACAATAGAACCTCGATAATTCAAACTCCAATAATTCAAAATTCTCAATAATTCAAAATCATTTTGAAGTCCCAACTGTAATATATGTATTAATTTTAACCCTCAATTATTCAAAGTCTCAACAATTTAAACAAAACTGTTTGGTCCCTTGGACTTTGAATTATCGAGGATCCACTGTATTTTTAGTTGTTCTGTAGTCTGTTGCACGATTTCCATTGATTGTGGTAGCAGGAAAATGAGGACTGAGTAGACTGTACAGTCTAACTGGGTCATTTGTTGGCTTTGTATGAAACATTTGATATATACAAAAAAAATCTATGCATAAAACACATTCCCATCTACCCTGACATTTTCGTTCCGATAAATGTTGTTTCATCTTTAGATTATCTCCCTTTGCTCGTGCACACATGATCTGAATGTCATGAAGTACATTACTGGTATTAAAAGGCTTTATGTACTGTCGCCCAATCTTATAACTTACATACCTGTATCGGCGAACAAACAAATCTAGCTAATATAAATGTTTTTACCAAGAAAATGTCATAATCATAAAGTAAAGGCTTCCCATGTAGCGAAAGATGAGACAATGAACAAACAAAAACAAGACACAATGGCACAGTTTCAATAATTAACCCTTTCTGAAATGAAGTCTTCCGCCTCTGAATCGTAACACATCAATGATCGTGTATAGGATTTTTTAGTAAACAATAAAAAAGGAATGGCAACCTGTGTAGATCCTGATGAGATGGCTCGTTACAAGCCGTCTCATCTGGATCCGCATTGTTGGCAAAGGTATCTGTATTTGTTTGCAGGGATGAAAGGATTAAACCAGTTTTACTAGATCGAACCCTCATCCTTTATTTTGATGAAGCTTCGAATTTTAAATATGTGTACCTCATTAGGTTCCTCTACCTTATCTGTGACATATCATAGGGTTTTCTACCTCATCTATATAGGGCCGGCCTCGGTTGCTCAGTTGGATGCGCGTCCGACTGGAGATCAGGAGGTTGCGGGCTCGACCCCCGCCGAGTCGGCCATTCTTTCGTTGAGATTTGATCATGAAATATTTTCTACGATCATTGTCTCCCTTCCGCCGATCCAAGAAGGGCAGTGGTCAGTTTCTGGCGACAGAATGTGCACAATACTTGTTAACCGCTTAGAGGACTAAGCCTGCCCAGTAAAAGAATGGTTTGGTAAATGGGCCGCGCTCGACATGACCACAGTGGGTTGAGTTGGCCGAAAAATCTCAGCACAAAGAAAACCTCATCTGTGTAGCGTCATAGTAAAACAAAATTAATCACAAACTATGATGAAAAACAAAATGGCGATTTGAAGCTTGATTTCTGCTTGACTCGTCTGCGGTTTCGAAGCTAAAATACTCAATTTAAAACCGCTTATTAAAATTTTGTTCTGCTTTTGCGGCATAAACCTTCAAAACCCAACAAACGGACAGAAAACAAGAAAATGATAATTTAAGTGTATCAACACTCGCATTAAAAGTTAAGCTTTTAACTGGATCAACTCTGGCATTCCTAATTCTATGAGAAAAGTATGTTAAGAAATTTATTTATTTATTTCTTTATTTATCTATTTATTTGTTTGTAATCGTGGTTCTTCAGTTTATTTGGATTTGAAAAGATGCATGAAAGTAACATTGTTTAAAGGGTCAAATGTTTCTTATTTTTAGACCCAACGATCGGAACAGCAGGCAGAAGTGTTTATAGCTGAAGAGACGGGGACACATCCAGTTGAACACGAACATGTGACCGAACATACTGACACGGAAACACGGGTATTCTATATATTTCTTTGCGATCGCGGTAGTTAATACAATATGTATGCGTAAATATTCTAATTACTTTGTGGTGATATTATAAGACAACATAATATCCTTAAAAATAAGGACTTAAATTATTATCGCATTAAAGATATTATAGAAGATGTCCAGGAACAGCACACAAAAGCATTAGGAAAACACGCCTATTCAAATATATTGAAAATTTTACAACCAAAAACGAGAAAATTTCCAGATAAAAAATTCTGATATTTTTCATATTTCTGCTCAAAACATAGATTGTGGGTACTCGTTAGAACCGCCTCGATGAGGCGGTTCTAACGAGTACCCACAATCTATGTTTTGAGCAGAAATAAGAAAAATAATGTATACCCCTGTAAACCCCAGTTTTACTATGTAAAAGTGGGGTTTCAGGGGGTAAAAATTAGGTGTGTTTTCGTGATGGGTAAGAGAAAAGTCCAGGGAGCGCCACACTCACAAACCACAGATCATAGCCTACCTATGTCAACAAGACGAAGAAGAAACAAGCCATGACAGACAGCATACAAGCCACAAACGAACGAAAAGCAAAACAATCAGCTGCTTCTTTCCCAACAAGGCGATCCCAGTGCTAGACGAGATCTACTAAAGTATATTGTCCTTTCGGCCGACTAGGCTCAAACATTATATAATCGAATACAATTCTACTCAAAACTATAAGATTGTGCGTGAGAATTATTGCATTTTATCACGGAAATATGCCTATATAATTTTGACCCCTTTAAACCCCACTTTTATATAGTAAAACTGGGGTTTACAGGGGTATACATTATTTTTCTTATTTTTGTTCGAAAACATATATTGTGGGTACTCGTTAGAACCGCCTCGCCGAGGCGGTTCTAACGAGTACCCACAATCTATGTTTTGAGCATAGATATGAAAAAATATCAGAGATTTTTATCGAAAAATGATAAGTTTTTGGAGGTGAAATTTTCTATATATTTGAATAGGCGTGTTTTCGTAATGATTTTCGTTATTCCTCATGAACAGTCACAGTCCAACGCGGCTGCTATTTTCTATTTTTGGTATTTGTTCGGTATATCCTAAGAATTTCTACTTCAGAGTATTTATATATTTTTCGCTTCTGTTTTTACTTAAAGGAAGAATTCGATAACGATCGGGGACGACTATGTCCTTCACGTTCTAAAGCTATCTTCGAACCTAAAAATCCGAAAGCAACAACAGACAGTCAAGGTAGCACTTCTTACAAAACCAAGATTGCCCCATTGCCACCAGCGACTGAACGTGTCGACACTGGTCATGTGGAATTTGGTGATTCTGCGTTTATTGATCTCCGTAAAAGTTTGAATGTAACACAGGCGGTTCAAATGCACACATTATTAAGTTATTCTGATGACAGCGACGAAAGTACGACAGTCAAGGAGATTACGCAGCGACGACAATCCTCTAAATAAATTAATTACTGACAGTTTACATATTTACCGTGAGTGGCCACACTTAGTAAATAATTTACCATTTGGGAGACGTAAATAGTTCTCTTTTTCACAAGGGAGACAACTTTGGTGGCTCACATGGGCACTAATCTCCTTCTGAAAAAAAAATGTGTACTATACAAACTAGAAACACATTTCTCCAAATATATTCTTATATAAGACTATAAACAATATATATATGAGAAGCTTGATTGTATATTTCATGTTTGAGGGAAATGTATAACCTGCCTGGAGGGAAGGTAACTCAGTCAATGTTGTTTTGGTTTCCTTCTGAAAAGGGGTCTTCTTCAAAAAGAAAAACGATTGCTTCCATTTTCAGAAGGATATTGATTTATAGGAATGCAAACAGGAAGTCACAAAAGTTAATTGTGAAATGATAAAGTCTACAAATGCATCCAGTCGATCGATAAATTTGCCCGCAACAATAGACTCGGTATATTCCTTACAATAACATAAACAGTCTATAATATATTCCTATACAATAATATTAACAATCTCTAATGTATTCCTATACAATAATATAAACACTCCCTTAATGTATTCCTGTATAATAATTTAAACAATCTTTAACATATTTTAACACAATAATATAAACAATCTACATGGAAATCCTGATTGAACAATATATAATTGAAACACGAGAGTCACATCTTGATAGATATGTTACAAAATCTTAAATCGACTATTCACTAAAAAAGCATTTGTGTATTATTGAATGTGATAATGATACCACGAAAACATGCCTATATAATTTTGACCCCCTTAAACCCCACTTTTATAGTAAAACTGGGGTTTACAGGGGTATACATTATTTTTCTTATTTCTGCTCAAAAACATAGATTGTGGGTACTCGTTAGAACCGCCTCGCCGAGGCGGTTCTAACGAGTACCCACAATCTATGCTTAGAGCAGAAATACGAAAAATATCAGAATTTTTTATCTGAAATTTTTCATTTTTTGGTAGTAAAATTTTCAATATATTTGAATAGGCATGTTTTCGTAATAAAAAGAAGAAATGAGCGACAACGTGATATAATGTACCTTCTGACTTGTGCGCCAGATGAAGTCTCAAATAAACCTGTGCATCTGCGCAGTCTGATCAGAGTCTACGTTGTCAGCATGAAGAAACTCTGCATCCTTGGCTATCCCAAATGTGCCATTTGAATATTCTGATCAGACTATGCATTCTGAATCTTCGCTTGGCACAAATGTCCGAACGTACGTTTTCTGACGTTGTGGCTCACCCTGATTTCACTTATTGTTCATTGTATTTAAACAAAGAGAAATAATGAAAGAAAAAAATATGCTGATGTCGAGGAAAGAGTACACATATCACTCGGCACTGGACAATTGTTGGATGACATGAAATGATAAAACAAAACAAACACGTCATCGGAAACAGAACAGATCAACAAAATTGAGCTGCAACATAAATCCCGGGCATAATACCTTTGTACTCCCAGCTGGGAGGAATTTTTTGAGGGTTTTATAATTTTTACTAATATGGTAAATAAATGTATTCCGTTTACTCAGGGTCATATAGGCGCTTGCCTAATAAAAATGCATACATTTTCGTCGATGATACGGAAACGTACGAGACTTAATATCCCGCCATTCAAACCCCGCACGTGTTTAATAATTAGCATGCTTGCATTGGGCGATCGACGAACCGTTTCAGGCGTAAAACGTCTCACCGTACATCATTATAGTGCAGGTTATATTTTATTTCCTTTGGGATCATTGAGCCCAGCCTGCTTATCGAATCCGCTTAAGCCGGCCCTGGTTGGGGCGGGATGGGGGGCGGGGAGCGTATGCAACCTCGCAAACTACAGTATTGCATATGACGAGACTCAATCAAACCGAGTCTCCGAATTTCGTTATTTTGTGTGTTCTTTGTTCTAAAGGCAATCCTTTTTTACCCTTATTTTACATAATAAGTCTGTTTACAATTGACGATCTACATATGGTTATGTAAAAAAAAATTAAATGTATTTTTTTGTTTTGTTTATGAAACTATTAGAAATGATGCATGAAGTTAGTATTGTAGAATCAGTTTGAAAACTGCTGATGTAGCGTTAGATACTTAACGACTGAATGACAGAAAAAATGAAGATGTTTACCTTGTTGACGAAAATGCGTGCACATAATGTCTCACAGAACCCATTACGAAAATACGCCTATTCAAATATATAGAAAATTTCACCTCCAAAAATCGAAAATTTTCAGGTAAAAACAGGTAAAAAACTGATATTTTTATATCTCTGCTCAAAACATAGATTGTGGGTACTCGTTAGAACCGCCTCGGCGAGGCGGTTCTAACGAGTACCCACAATCTATGTTTTAGAGCAGAAATAAGAAAAATAATGTAGACCCCTGTAAACCCCAGTTTTACTATATAAAAGTGGGGTTTAAGGGGGTCAAAATTATAAAGGTATGTTTTCGTGATGGTCAATATATTCGTATCTCCTGTTGGTGATGTTCCATGCATACAACTGGTATGGTTTATTAAGATATTGTTCCTTCAACAACCTATGAAAATGTTTATATGCAGCTGAACCTCTGCCCAATTCCAACAAATACCCATTCAAGGAATATATCAGTGTTCAGAGGAGTTACATAAACAAATGCTGTTATAAGAAGCCTGTTCCAGTGTTTCAGGTGTTTAGTCCAGAACAGGCGCCTGATAGCAAATGGCCAATGTTTTGCGTCACCAATTATATCCTGTATAATTGTCCACTTCTCATAAATCTTTCTGTTTTTAGTCACCACACAGGTATTTTACTTTCAGCCATATTTTCTAAAGAAGACAATATTTGCTTCATGTAGAAATAGAAACAACCCGTTCCGCTTGAAAAGGGGTAGATGTGGATCTTGAAGACGTGTAAAATCGTTTGAAAGCTTGTCAGGGCCTTGCATTTTTATCAAGTGTTTTACTTCCACAAAAATCATTGCCGTATATGAAATGCATGCATTATGACAAAACTACGATTAAATTTGAAATATATGTGTTCTTAAAACATACATTCAGTTATTATGCAATACGCTAGTATCAGCTTGTCTTACAAGCTTGTGTTACAGCTTGTAGTCCCGGTATTAGTCTTACTCTTTGTTGCTTTGTGGTTTATTCTCCGAGGCGATTTGTTTTATGTCTTACCTTGTGTCATTTTGTTCTTGTGTTTTTCAGTCTTTTTAGCATTGCAATTACCTCGCTTGGGAAAGAGAGAGCTAATCTTATTGCTTTTCGTACGTTTGTTCGATTTGTGCTTGTTTGGATTTGTTGGTTTTCTCTTCCTTTTGGTGTCTGGGAAGGTCTTGGGTTTGTGATTGTGGCACTCCCCTCCCTGGACCTCTTACCTTTTGTTTACAATCAGTTGTTTAATTTCATGTTGCGCATAATAGGCCGCTGGCCAGCTATTGTCTACCTCTCTCCCTCCGGGTTAATTTTATAGGCCATGTTTTTCTTATAGCTTATTATCTTGCAAGCATTTTGCAGCATGTTAGCCATCTGGCGATGGGGGCGTTACCCAGTAACAACCTGTTACATCTGTTACATTCGTTACCCCTACAAAAAGTATAACACAACAGGAAACTATTAAACATATGAGAATTGGAGCAAAAGTAATTATATGATCCAACTAAATATACGAAGTTAAAGAACAGTCAATTAGCTACAAAATTTGATGTTTGAAAATTCTTTTCGGCCTTACATGGTGTTACGCATGTTACATTTTCTACGGTACCCTTTCAAAATGAGTATTTTAACTCGTACAGTTCATTTTCGTAGATTGGACAATGCCCCTTTGACCTTAACTTTGTTATTTGTGGCAAGATATTTAAATTCCCTTTCCAAATCTACAAACTTGATTTCTCTAGCTTTTATCTTTTGTCAGTGTTTTGGTGTTAAGCAATGTCACGCCACTGTGAAATGTAACATTCAAATATCATTTTCACATATTATCACACTAAATGCAGCCTAGGAGTTGTACAAATAATGTGAATTCTTATTTGTAGCATTATGTTTCAGTAATATGAGATATATAAGCGCATTAAAACCTGTCTATGCCATATTTTTCTGCCCATAGTAACGTAGGTAACATGTAAAATATCTACATATTGCGAGAATTGGTGGTTTTCTGTATGGTATTCTGCTTCAGTTTTTAATGCCTCTGTTTTGTATCCTTTTGAAGCCTTTATATAAGCATTTCAAAAACTCTCAAATAAAATATCTACAGATTAATTATACGTCAGACCCTCACATGACTTTGTTTAATAATTTATCAATGGTAACATTTGTAACACCTTTATGTTTTAATTTTAAGGGATTTTTTTCTCTGTAAAGGACTTTACTTATACCTTTATCACTTAAATTAATTTAGAATAATAAAGTTCTGTAACTTCATATTTTCAGAATAAGAGGATAAATATGGCACTTTCGCCTTATTTATT
Source organism: Anodontia alba (assembly GCA_964016985.1). Taxonomy (NCBI): domain Eukaryota; kingdom Metazoa; phylum Mollusca; class Bivalvia; order Lucinida; family Lucinidae; genus Anodontia; species Anodontia alba. The sequence goes on from OZ024822.1 coordinate 146,441,116, forward strand.
CTGTTACATTATCAGGTGTTCACGTAGGTAATTCATTTATCTGCAATCTAACAAACCTATGCAAATCAAGAATTTAAAAAAAAAAAATGGTATAACTGTTTCAATTACATGGGAAAAAATATCGATAGTTAGTCTCCCTTGCATTATCGCATGAATGTATTTGAACGTGTGCAGCTTGTCTCAGAATCATTAATTTCACATTGCGCATAACTCTGTCAATTGTTGGGGACAATTATCGATAGTTAGTCTCCCTTGCATTATCACATGAATGTATTAGATCGTTCAGAGATACTGTCGGTGAGGCGGTTCTAACGGGTACCCACAATCTATGTTATTGAGCAGAAATGAGAAAAACATCAGAATTTTTCGTCTGAAAATTTTCATTTTTTTGGTGGAGAAATTTTCAGTATATTTGAATAGGCATATTTTCGTAATGAAAGTGCTCCCTTTCTCGGTGTTGCGTTTATTCCGTGGAAACTTCATGGCAGCAAGAATGTTAAGGTAAAATTGCATGTTCTGAATAATAAAATATTTCTTTATGGACTAAAGCGCATGCTCATAATTTAGTATAGATTGTTTTAGACACCTATAGCCATGCGGCGTCTATAATTTAGAAGCAACTTTTTGTTAAAAACCCTGTATAAAAATGATGTATTTAAGTCCGTAAAACATTATTCGTCATTTTTACCAAAGTGCACTTCATTTCAAGCAGATAATTTTTTTTTTTTTTTTTTGGCGTGGGGCGGAGGGGGAGGTGGTGGTGGCGCTTGGGAAGCGGGGCGTATTTGTGACGACGTAATACTGAACATGCTTTATCAATGGAATTAACAACAGGTTTCAATGTGCACACGCTTGCGTTAGACAATTTTATTACAGTGCAGTATCGTATGTAATATGCATTTTATTCCGTATACATTTTATTGCCAACATTTTATGGAATAAAATGCATTTGCTGTTTTATTAAGAACCACAATAATATTTCCGTGCATTGAAATGTGTTATTGAAGGAATCGAGGCTCTCTCTCTCTCTCTCTCTCTCTCTCTCTCTCTCTCTCTCTCTATATATATATATATATATATATATATATATATATATATATATATATATATATATATATATATATATATACTACCGTTAACCTATATCCTAAAGATACTGTAATATATGTATATACTACAATATTTATACTACCGTCATCCTCCCAATACCGTTGTATCACTTTTAAGTCTAGAAACGAGCATTTGTTTAAAAGTGCATTTTAGGACACTTCCCCAAAAATATTTCCGAGCCCCATTTTGCTGCATTATAGTCCCCCGAAGAAAACCCTCTTCCCGGGTAAACTTCCCCTTGCGATGCATTGAAAGATTGTGGCTATATACATATACTACCGTTATCCTCCGTTGGATACTTTGGAATATTTCATTATATTCAGAGGTATAGCTATTGCAATTCAAGGAATACAAAATACATTTTCCCCTTTATAAACAAAACTTTATACTTTCCTACCCTACTAACCCCGCTTCGATATAGTCTGGACCATTCATAAAAAAATCATATAAAACGACTTTATCACGTTGCCAGTGCTCAGAGCACGCCGTAAAAAATGTGGTCCGGAGAAGATAATTCAGATAGTGGTTCACGGACTAAATCAGGGGTGGGGCACCCGGTAGGGCATAGCAGCAGTCGGATAGTGAGGATTCTAGCAGTGGAACGGGTCGGTGCAAACCGGTAAATTTCAGAAGGATGCAAGAGGATAAGGCAAAAGTTTCATTCTCAGATTTCGGCAATCCATGGATTTTTTTTCATGTGTATCTCAATGAAGAACGTGTCCCCCATCACTGGTCTAGAGCCAATGGATTGCTTGCAAATCGTTGACGTGCCATATATGTGGTGCTAAAACTGAAATCCGATACAGAGTCAGTTACGTGGCTTATGAGTCATTCAGATGTAGCAGGAATTATAGCCATGAAAAACAGACAAAGACATACTCATTCTTTGAAGAAGACAAACTATCAGTTAACGACATCATGCTTTTCTTGAAGAAATATATTAAGGGAAACTCTCTGAAACAGCGTGCAACATTTACAGGCATGAGTTATGGAAGTACTGCAGTAGACTTTGGTACTTACGTTAGAGACATGTTCAAAGATTTCTTCAAGAGAAATATCGAAAACCAAGTTCTCTTCGGTGTAATAGAAATCGATGAGTCTCTATTTGGGCGCAGAGTAAAATACCACCGCGGCAACCCTAATGTGGACGTTAAAGTCTGGGTATTCAGTCTCGTAGAACGCTCTAGTAACACTATCATTTTTTACTCAGTGAATGACAGAACTGAAGCTACGCTGGTGCCACTCATGCCACATGTCGCAGAAAGTTCAACGGTTTTTAGTGATGCTGGTCTGCCAATTTTAATTTAAACAATTTAGGGCACAAACATTTCACTGTGCTGCATAAGTATGCGTTTAAGAAAATCTATGTGAATGCGAAGACCAAAGAAGACGTCGTCCATACTAACAGAATAGAAGGGGCATGAAAGCACTCAAAGGACAACTTTAGACGCATGACTGGGACAAAATCAGCCCAGTTTAAAGGCCACCTATCAGAGGTAATGTGGCGAAGCCGAGCAAAAGGCAACATATGTGAGTCTTTCTTTGATATGTTGAAGATGATCTATGCTCTGGACAGCCCTCCTGTATTTTCCTACCCTCGGAATGAACCTTTGTTCGACACGTGGGATGGTGGCCAGAATTCTGCTAAGAAAGAAATGGTAATGCCTGCTGTCACAGAGAGTGAGAGTTCCAGTGCTAGCCAAATTACAAGTCTCCCAAGAGTACTTCAGAGCAGTTCATCAGCTTTGCAGCAACGTCAACAGGAGAACCAGCCGGTAGTAAAAGTCAGTTCTGGTAATTCTTTCATTCCCCCTAACCGCCCCGTGTCTCAGATACTTCGATCAGAGATTCAAACAATTTTGTCTGAGTTATGTTTTGTAACCAGTTTCTCGTCAAGATTGGACAACGAACAGGATAAAACCATTATAGAAGAACCGTCGCCTATGGTTCGACCAAACTGGTCAACCAGGTTAATAAAACGCAAAGCCAGACTTGAAAGATACTCTGATCTGTCCTCTGCACCATCAAGTCCCATTCCAGGTCCTTAAGAACGAAACCAAAATGTGCTGCTACGAGATTTCAAACCGAAAAGACGACATCGGAGAAACAGATTGCGTCTAAGTCAGCATCAATAAAAGATGCGCCATCCAAAGCGCATAAGGAAATCACTAAAATAAAAACGAGCACGCCTGTCACTCTGCTGGAAAAGATCCTTCCAATGAATCGTAGAAAACGTACGAAAATGTCTAAAACGGCTGCCGTTGGAGGAAGATACACGTCGAAGGAGGACTGAATGGAATTTCCCTCCTTGGTGACTCAAATCTTAGTGACTTTAACTACTGTAATAAAGTCCTTACTGCCAAACTTCTTAGGCAAGGCTGTCGTTATTTTAAACTTCGTAAAACGTTTTCGAAATTTTATCGCAGACACAGTGCCTTTCTAGAAAAATATAGCGTCAGTCTGAAAACACTTCAGCAACAAGGTATATCGGAACCAGAATTTTACGGTGACCTAGTGTACAGATTTAGAAAAATTGTAGGAAAATCTAACTTTTTGGAGCAATTCAGAAAACTTATTAACCGTTATAAAAGAATTGGCTATAGCCTGGATATTATGCGACAGACTGCATGCCTAGTTGTCAACTCAATTATTGTTGATGGCTATGTTTCACTCTTTAATTGCACGACGGCGGTTGGGGCCTCATGCTCAATGACGGCCTCTTCGTAAAACTTTAACCAGTGGGTTGGGGCTTGATGATATGTCTTTGGCTTGGCCCGCAGTGGTTCAACTATTGGTTTTCATTTACTCTGGTATACATTAGAATAAGCCATGGATACTCCACTTTGTTTATTATAGTGATTAATTTGATTTTTATGTTTTCGCTTTGATGCATTGACTGAGTTGGGAGCCTTTATGCGAACCGAATTTTTATGTATTTCTGTATTAAGAGTAGCATCAGGACCCAGGGTGAAGTTGGCTAGCTGTAAAAGTGCTTTAAACCTCCTGGTAGTTTATTCTACTGACCGTTCTAAGGCGGTGGTCCTGGTGTTGTTCTTACTATTTTAGCTTTGTGGCTCCCGCATTGTTTTCAGTTTTTTTGGTTTTTGTTTTTGTTTTTTATTCTAAATGTGTTGTGATGCTAGCATTTTGGTCACCGTCTTACATAGCTGCCCACTTTGCTTTCTATTTTATTAGTTGTGTTGTGGTGCTAGCATTTTGTCACCTTCAACAGCTGCCCATATTGCTTTCTGTTTTACTAGTTGTGATTAAGAGTGGCGTCGGGGCCCAAGGTGAAGTTGGCTGGCAGTAGTCTTACCTTGTGCCATTTTGTTCTTGTGTTTTTCAGTCCTTTTAGCATTGCGATTACCTCGCTTGGGGAAGAGAGAGCTAATCTTAGTGCTTATCGTACGTTTTATCGATTTGTGCTTGCTTGGATTTTTCGGTTTTCTCTTCCTCTTGGTGTCTGGGAAGGGCTTGGGTTTGTGATTGTGGCACTCCCTGAACTTTTCTCTTACCTTTTGTTTACTCCACTGACCGTTCTAAGGCAGTGGTCCCGGTGTTAGTCTTATCCTTTGTTGCTTTGTGGTTTATTCTACGAGGCGATTTGTTTTATGTCTTACCTTGTGTTATTTTGTTCTTGTGTTTTTTTAGTCCTTTTAGCATTGCGATTACCTCGCTTGGGGAAGAGAGAGCTAATCTTAGTGCTTTTCGTACGTTTGTTCGATTTGTGCTTGTTTGGATTTGTTGGGTTTTCTGTTCCTCTTGGTGTCTGGGAAGGCTGCGGTTTGTGATTGTGGCACTCCCTGGACTTTTCTCTAGCATTTTATATTTTACGAGGCGATATGTTTTATGTCTTACCTTGTGTTATCTTTTTTGTGTGTGTGTTTTTCAGTCCTTTTAGCATTGCGATTACCTCACTTGGGGAAGAGAGAGTTAATTTTAGTGTTTTTTGTTCGTTTGTTCGATTTGCGCTTGTTTTGTATTGTCTGTTTTTTCCTCTTTTTGGTGTCTGGGTAGGGCTGCGATTTGTGATTGTGGCACTCCCTGGACTTTTCTTTTACCTTTTTTTTAGATATGTTAGATTTTAACGGTGCTATAGCCTTTTGATTTGTCGGAGAAATGGGTTTTCTTATCTCCTTCGTAACTATATGGAATTTCTGGATGTAACTTCACATATATGTAGAGGGTTAAAGGCTTCTTATAATAGCCAAAAGCGGTTACTCTGACTATTCTAGGTTTTCAGTTAACTGGCTTTGATACATTTTAAAAGCAAACTGGCTTACAGTTCCTTTTTCTATATAGACTATTTGAATGAAACCATGTATATAGGGAGAACCAGAGACTCCGATATCAGTGACTGATTTAATCTTGCAGTTAATCAGTTAAACAGATAATCTGACAAGTCAACAGAAAACAATATCAAAATCCTAGCTCAAAACTGTTCTCCAAACTCCCGATTACAAGCCTGTATTTTAATGCAATGTTAATGAGAGCTTAACTCAATCCAAAGCAAAGTACAATTTTTTATCTAAAAAATAATCAGGGGCTCTACCGCCCAGTCCCTGAATATATGCCAGATACCAAATCCATAGTTCAGACATTTTGTTCCGGAATCGTAATAACAACACTGAATTCATTTCTACACTTTATCATTATTTCCTTTTAAGTTTTATTACTTTTTTAGGACCACTGCTCTTCAAGTGCAAGTCAGACGTGCAAGAAAAACATCTGTCACCCATTTTTTATGAGCAATTCACATATGAAATTTCACACATAGAACATATTGGTCTTAAGTTGAACATGAACAATACCAAAAAGCATTACTGATGGACAAACGGACATATATAGCCAATATAATACCCAAGCTTTTTAATTTCTTCAACTTGTCCGAAATGAGAATTAAAGATGTCTAACCTACTTCAAAATGAAAGTTTTATGGTCCAAAAACAACTGTTTATTACAAACAAAAGACGTATAGAGATCGCAAGGACAAAAAAGTATATATCTCCCGAACAGAGAGACAAGAAACAACCACATACACTGTTAATATACACTGCTGATATTTTGTTTTCTACAAAAGTCTTTTTTCTTCTACATTTAGCGTCAATATGTTCAATACAGACGCAAAATGGATTTTTTTTTTACATTTTTGGTTGAGGCTAACGCAAAATATTTTACATTTTGCGTTTGAGATGGCATCAACGCAACATGTACAAGTTGCAATATGCTACAGCATTTTGCATTGTAACGACGATCAATGGTAAAATAAACTGCTGGTTTTACTGCTATCTTTAACCCTTTATTACAAAGTACATAAAATACAAAAATACAGCAAACTTAGAAGCTAAAAGTTTGCATGCAAGTTAAAGTTTAACTTAAAATACAGCAATACTTTTTTATTCGTACAATAAGTAGAATTTTGACAGTTTTGCAAATAACTCAGTGAGTAGAGGTTAGCGATAACAGAGTGATGATATTGCATTTTTACTAATTGTGAATGTGTGCGTACAGATGAGCGTATTAATGTGTTATCCGTCAAAATACTACTAAAGCAAACTGCTATGTACAAGTAAAAAGAAATTGAGGCATTAAACACTGGGGGCATGTCGTATAGCTAAGAACATTCCCTAGTGTTACGCACAAGGGCGGCCAAGACGCATCGAGGGTGACTTCCTGTTAGACTAGGCTTCGAGTTGGATTTGCCTACTTCTTCCTCTACACAGAAACTCTAACAATGTTAGATTTTACAACTATTTTTGTTTACATACAATTACACTTACAAATCTACATAGCAATACATGAATAATCACAAAGCTATGCTCTTCGCGTTAGCTACAGTCGGACACAACACGACTAGCAACTGTATTAACCTGGGTTTGTTAATCAAAATATTTAACCACCAGTACAGTCTTGGTTAGTTAATGTAACTAATTGTTTGGGCCCAGCTTAATATTTTGGTTCTTGACAAGTCAAACCGCTGCTATCTATCGTATTGGAGGCTACAATATTTGAAGGCTTCAGCCTCTGAAGATCTGCAAAGAAAGAAAACAAAACATAACTACACAGGATTACACCACCATATCATCACGAAAACACGCCTATATAAGTTTGACCCCCTTAAACCCCACTTTTATGTAGTAAAACTGGGGTTTACAGGGGTATACATTATTTTTCTTATTTCTGCCCAAAAACACATATTGTAGGTATTCGTTAGAACCGCCTCGTCGAGGCGGTTCTAACGAGTACCCACAATCTATGTTTTGAGCAGAAATATGAAAAATATCGGACTTTTTGACTGGAAAATTTTAATTTTTTGGTGGTAAAATTTTCAGTATATTTGAATAGGCGTGTTTTCGTAATGGATGAAGTTAGCTGTTATGATTCCATACATTTTACAATGACGCCCTACGTCACCGGATGTGACGTCATTGGCGTCACGGCTGAATCCCCGACGTAGTGATTGGACTATCACCGGCGTCGACGTGATTCGTCTGCTAAGATATTTCAGTCACCCATACCTGCGATCGGGGCATTTCCTCTTACAACACAAGGGTAATGACATAACAACGTCTTCGGCTAACTCACAGGGCCCTAACATTCCTATTGTCAGCCCTATCTATCCTTGTATCAAATACATTAGGGCCATGACATTTCGAATGTCTACTGACGACAAACAGGGCTACGACCTTTCAATCTTCGACCCCCTCCGCAATCAGCACATTACAGCCTCGACTATCAGGGCCTGACATTTGAAATGTCCATAAATGTCACTCTAAAATAAATGCCAACCCGTTATACGCTTGAAATAAACTAAATATCGAGAGGCTTAACTTACAATTCTTATCTATTCTTATCTAAATTCTGCTAAAATCTGGGCAGACAAAAAAATATTTACAGACTCAATAATCTCACCTAAAACATATGTCCGTTTCTGTGTATCCGCGAGTGCTTGCAAATTATGTTGAGGTTTTACGGCCTAATCAATTGAATGGGTCATGTTGAACGTTGTCCGTTTTCCTAGACACTCGTCCACTGGACAGGCTTAGTCCTCTAAACGACTATTTACCAGTATTGTGTGCATTAACTGACCTTGTAACAACGAAAGAGCGTACAATATATATATGTATGTATGTATGTATGTATGTATGTATGTATGTATGTATGTATGTATGTATGCGTATCTGTCACGCGTGTACGCCTTTATGTCGCGAATCTAATGAGTGCCGCGATTGCGCCGACGTGCGCATCAGCAAGTCCAGTCCTGCTCTGTTCTCATAGCCCCTACACTTTGCGCTTGCTACAAAGAGACCCCGATCAGACTGAACATACTGCATAGTCCGCTCATCGTCTTTCATAGACATTCCTTTCACGCAAACCGGAGATACATACCAGAACTGATTTGCGCTTACTAGGAAGAGGCCCTGATCAGTGAACATACTGCACAGTCTGTTCAGCGTCCCTTCTATCCATTTCATGCATGCAAACTGGGAAAATTCCCACTAGACTGAAAACTTTAACGCAGCCGGTCTGGTATACATGAAAATCCTATTTAACAAAATGCAGAACTGGAGCACCCTGCGTCCACTATATAGACGCAGCAATCAACAATCTGCAGGTTTTAATTCAGACATGACACATTTCTGGCCTTTCAGACCTTGCACAGAAGACCCACAAATTGATGACAATTACGAAAATATAAAATGTCACTCACCGAAATGACCCCTCTAAGGACTGCGGTCCTCTGACAGACAGCAGTGCCCTGTTAGTTCGCCCTTATCGGAATCATTCGCAGTGCGATATTTATATACGTCCTAGTAGCCACGTGTTATCTTACACGTATAGTGCACGGGTAACCATGACGTCTCAGTAGTGTCCTACCTTCTGGACAGTAACATTGCGTAATACGTAGGGTAAGGCAAAATGGCCTTATGTAAGTAAAGAGGTACCCTACGTCGGGAAAATGCATTGATGTTTGTGTGTCGTAACACCCAACAGTATCTAATTAAATGATAACGGTAATATTTAGTTTCTCAACGTCAGCGTCTAAATTACGGCGATAAAATAGTGTTCTGGCCCCCAATTCAGCATTAAGTTTAGTGTGTGTGACTTAACATAAAATGTAAACAAGAGGCCCACAGGAAACGATTCGTTGATCTGAATAAATGAGCCATTGCATATCTATAGTTTCCATATATGGGCATGGAAGTCATCTTGAGAAGGCCCTATGTGAAAACTGGTAAAAATTTATCAATACCCCTTCGAAAGAAGGCCCTATGTGAAAACTGGTCAAAACTGGTTGAGCGGTTTCAGAGAAGAAGTTTAAATATTACTATATTTCATGCATGAAAATAGCCCTAGGGCAAGGGCATATAGCCCACGGAGGACAAGCTTTTTATTGTAACTGGACAGTTTTACTTCTTTAACAACGTCACCATACTAACTTATGGGGAAGCAAATTTGACCTTGCTATAAAAAGGTCAAAGGCCACAAAAGTGGTAGACCTTGAGCCAAATGTGAAATCTGGTAAGATTGATTGAGCTCTCTCATAGAAGAAGACATTTGACAACTACATATTTTATGCATGTATATAGCCCAGTGGCAAGGGCAGTTAACCCCGGGGACAAAATGTTTTCGTGTAACTTAACAGTTTTACAACTTTAGTCTTACTTGTAAATTTCAGCCATTAGTCTTTAATAAATTTTGAGAAAATGATATTTCAACATTTTTCCCATACAAATATATGGCTTGCAAATAGAAAGAATGTCAACCTAACTATCATTATTTGAACATATTTGGTAGACCTTGAGTCCCCTCTGCTATATACCAAGATTCAACCTTAAAACTAGCTTGGCTCTGGAGACTTTTAAGTGTTTTGCCGTGAATGCAACCACGCCAATATCTTGCTTTTAACCATGATTTGCACGAAATAGGTACATGTATCGTATAGATGGTTGTGTAAGCTCTCCATTGATACAATACATGTGTAAATCCGTTTAGTCTAGCTTTGACAATTGCTCGATTAACAATGTCTACTCGTGTACACTAAAGCTAAAATGGTTGGGAAAAGGTCTCCTTTCACTGACCAAATACGGTCCTATATCAAGAACCGCTGTATTCTTGGTATACAGGCGAAAGAGATATTTAATGAAACAAAGCGGACATTGTACGCGAATATCTGAAACAAGAAACGGTTGTCGAGCTTCCGCACCCTCCTTATTCGCCAGATCTTGCCCCTTGTGACTTTTTCCTGTTCCCGAGGCTCAAAAAACACTTCACTGGAAGAAAATATCAAACGCGCAAAAATCTCGGTTCGGCTATTTTTCAGTGTCTGAACAGTATACCTCGAAAAGATTATGAAAACGCATTTAAAAAAATTGGATTAAAAGACTGAAACTTTGTGTATCACGTGGTGGCGAGTATTTTGAAGGATTGAGATAAAGATTTTGGCAATGTTTGTTAAGCGCTTCTGAAAATTTAACCCATTTGCATTCATATTTGAACACCCCTCGTATGGGCATGGCGGCCATCTTAAAAAACGGACCGGAACCATTTGTGCAATTTTTCCATTCCTCTTTAACAGAAGCCTCGAGTTTGAAGACAACTGACTCAGGGTTTCAGAGGTCGTTCAAAGGGTTGGATGGACGACGGATAACGAATTATCTACAGTTGGCCACAGAAGCTCATTCTTAGCCTAAGGCTCAGGTAAGCAAAAAATGAAAGTATAATGAACGTGGGCGGAATAGTGTTGAGATTTGATACATCTTAGAAGGAAAAGCCTATGAAATTGTCAAGCCTCAGAAATAAGAAACGGTCAGTCGAAACTTTAAGAGTAGTATAATGACCATATAGGATTTCATTTTACGTGTAGCAGTAAAAAAGTTTAAAATATATGAGGGTGAGTCAATAAGTAACCAGCCTAACCCATTTCCGATGGACCGAGACGGTCACGATTATCATGCTTTGTTTCAATATATGTTTTATACATGGGTACAAAATTGCACACGTATCGAGTCATTCTTTAATAAGATATTGAATGTCAAACATGGCTAGTGATGCAAAGGCATGCTTTTCATCTAAATTTGAGTACCGTGCTGTAATTCGGTACTTGTATTTAAAAGGTAAAACAGACAAGGAAATACACGGCGAGTTAGCCGATGTTTATGGGTCTTCTGCACCATCTTATGCTCAGGTTAAATTCTGGGTAGGGGAATTCAAACGCGGTAGAACGTCTTTAGATGATGAAGCCAGGTCTGGACGCCCACTGGATGCCACCGACGAAGAAATGTGTAAGAAAGTTCGGGATCTGGTATACTCTGATAGGCGAATTCATGTGGAAGAAATAGCGCAGGCATTAGGCATTTCACATGGTAGGGTTTGAACAATCTTACATGATCGTTTAGGTATGCGCAAGCTAACAGCCCGTTGGGTCCCCAAGTCCCTTAGCGATGAGCAAGTGGCAATCAGAGCATCAGTGTGCAGCGCCTTGTTGAAGCGTTTTAGGTCAAAAGATGATTTTCTTTTGCATCTGGTGACTGTAGATGAGACTTGGGTTCATTATTATGAGCCAGAGAAAGAGTTGTCAGTGGGTAGGGCCTGGGTCCCCGAGGCCAAAGAAGTTCAAGACGCAACCATCTGCTGGCAAGGTGATGGCCACACTATTTTGGGGCGCAAAAGGCGTTATTATGTTGGACATTTTACCCAAGTACAATAACTGGAGTGTACTTTGCAAACTTGTTAGACCAGCTGAGAACCGCCATCCGTGAAAAACGTCGAGTAAACTCTCTAAAGGTGTTTTGCTGCAACAGGACAACGCGAGAGTCCGAACTTGCAAAGTTGCAATGGATGTTGTAGAGCGAAACGGGTATGAATTATTACAACATCCTGCCTATTCGCCTGACCTAGCTTCAAGCGACTTCTTCCTATTCCCAAACTTGAAAAAGGATATCCGTGGACTTCATTTCCGGTCTGATGAAGAAGTCGTGACGGCAGTTGAGGAGTGGGTCAATAGAAAGGACTCTAACTTTTTCAGTTCTGGGCTGATGGCACTAGAACACCGTTGGTCTAAGTGCACCACACTAGAGGGTAATTATATCGAAAAAGAAGAGGTGGAGCTCAACCTGAAATAAGTTAGGCTGGTTACTTATTGACTCACCCTCGTTCTTTTACAAATATGTTATCTGACACTAACGTTTGTGCAGAAGTAGTGATGTGATTGTACAGGAGACATTATACTGAAAGGGGTGTTGGCAACGTGCAGAACTAACAGACATGGTGTATTTATTTGTTTCTATAAGTATTGCTGCTATTGTCATGATTAGGGGGATCATCACTGCTGAAATTGGAACACGTATGTTTATTTAAGCCGGAACGTGAGAAAATGTACCTTCTGATATATGCGTCCAACGAAGAATCAAATCTGTCTGGTCAGTCTTTTGCGTCCTCGTAAAGAAACTTTGGTTATCCAAAATGCGCCCAGCAAAGACTGATGAGACTGCGCGAATGTGCAGGATGATTTGCATTGTCGCTGGCAACTGTCCAAAGGTACTTTTTCTGACGCGGCTCAGTTCGTTTTTCTTCTTTTTTTTTTAAATAACCTGCTGTCAAGAAAGGGTCTGTCTGCAAATTCGTCATTTTAATGATTGCCTTCTACTTGAACAAAAGTAATGAAAAACGTAAATCATAATACATAGGAAGTACCACAATCATGAAGCACACCCAGGAGGCACACAGCGTCAAAATGACGTCGTATCAACGTCGATGCGACGTTGATACGGCGTCATTTTGACGTTATGTGCCCACTGGGACAGGCTTTTTGTAGCAACAAAGGGAGAAATAAGGAACAAACAGTGACAAGACAAACGCTCTTCATATGAAACCACTGGCGCATAAATAAGAACTTTAACAGAGAATACGCCTCGGAACGGTCGGTAGGAATTTTATTGCGGGTGGTGGCTTAAACAACCGGTTTAACTCGCGCTTAAGTTTGCCCTTATCTCCTGATGAAGTTCTAGTTTCTGAGTATAATAATATATTTACTAAATATGCTCTAATGTAGTCAAATGTCTATGCGGAAAATGTAAGGGAAATGTCCAGGGAATGCCACAATTACAAGCAGCAGCCCTTCCCGGACACCAATATAATTTTTTCTGCTTTTCTTATTGCAAAGATTACCATCACGAAAACATGCCTATATAATTTTGACCCCCTTAAACCCCACTTTTATATAGTAAAACTGGGGTTTAATGGGGTATACATTATTTTTCTTATTTCTGCTCAAAAACATAGATTGTGGTACTCGTTAGAACCGCCTCGCCGAGGCGGTTCTAACGAGTACCAACAATCCATGTTTTGAGCAAAAATATGAAAAATATCAAAGATTTTTATCTGAAAATTTTCAGTTTTTGGAGGTGAAATTTTCTATATATTTGAATAGGCGTGTTTTCGTAATGGTTTCTTGTGTACTGGCTTCAGATTGTCGTTTGAGCCGCTTGCTCTGTTTCATCACTGTGTTTGTGATTATATGTGTTTCAAAGTGATGTTTCAAAGATTTGGTAGAGTACTCCTGTGCGGACATACTTATGCATGTAATTTAGAGTTAATAAATTTTGTTTGTGCCCCACCCCCGCTCCACACATACACACACCAGTAGTTTTTTCTACTGATAATTCCAATGCGGTTTCTCTGGTGTAGTTCTTCTTTGATTGTGCGTCGCTGATTTGATATATTTCGTTTGTTTTATAATTGTTAGTTCCTCAGCTTTCTTTCTTCTTGGTGCCTCGGGAAAGCTGTGCTTTGTGATTTTGGCAGTTCTTTTGTTTCTTCCATTTTCCATTATTGTTGCTGCTGCTTTTTAGGAGCTTTGTTGCTGCTCGTTGCAGTTCTTTTATTTGAGCTGATTGCCTTATCGTTGTGCTAGGTTGAGTCATAATGATCCTCTCCTTTGGGAAGAATTGGAACTGGTTATTTTTCTTTTCATTGCTATGTTACATGTTAATTAATGTTCGACGTACATGTAGTTTGTTTTTACTTCCGCAAGGTATCGTTGGAAGATTATATGTTCTGTGACTGTGGTACGTCCTGTACGTCTTCTATACTATTTTACTATCAAAGAGACGTGATCTTATTACCCCGAAGGTTTCGGAATCTAGAAAGATTATTGGGAAATTTACTGTTTTAGAACAATACATAAACATTGATGACCGTTATAAAAGGATATGATTGCAGCAGATTGCACGTCTGATTACTTACACTTTGTTATTCTTTTCTCTTTATTGTACGCGTTTTGGACTCAGTGAGGTCACAACCGAAGTATAACCAACTTGATTCTTACCTAAGTGGGTAAGTGTCTGATACTACGAACTTGGTTTAGACATTTTGTGGTCGGCTGACTAGTAGTTTCTTTTATTTTTACTGTCAGAATATATACGTTTGGTCAGGAGCCTTATCTTCGCTTTATCGTTGTTATTCTAATTACCGAGACGCCCATTTTCTAATCCTTAGTGTGTTCTTTGTTTCCAAAGGCAATCTTTTTGACGTTTATTTTACTACACTGCAGCTGGTGGCATTGCCGTATGGCGGTGGTAAAACGTCTCCCTGTACATTACCATAGTGCAGATTATATTTCATTTCCTTTGGGATCAATGGGTCCATTGTGGTATATTTGAAAATGGAGTTCTGCTCATGTATACGCTAGAGGGAGTAAGCAGAGTTGTAAAATTCATTACTCCTTATAAAGAGTCTCAATCAAACCGAGACTCCCATTTTCTAATCCTTAGTGTGTTTCCAAAGGCAATCTTTTTGACGTTTATTATTCAAATGCAATTTAATTTTCATTCTTTGATGATACATGGACTATGTAAGAGGCACCAACGGGAACCGTGAAATTACCGTATTTGACCTACTTACTGCACTGTGCGCTTAAGACTTTTTTAAATACTGAAAAAAAAAAATAGTAAAGTATCTTCCTAATAAGGGAATACTTTTAAAGAACATGAGCAGGGGATTTCCTGAGGGGCGTATTTAATGATGCTACTCCTAATGCGATATGTATTCTGATTTTATTAAAGCATATATTGTGGGTACTGATTTGAATTGCCTCGACAAGTGTACGAACGTATATGTTCGGATACTCATCTGAATTGCGTTGACAAGCTAATGCAATTCAAATGTGCCCACAACATACCCAGCTAGCATTCTACGTAAATCTATATCAGGCCGTCATCGGCCCGTCAGCTACCCTGACGGGCCGATGACGGCCCGATATAGATTTACGTAGAATGCTGACTGGGTATATTATTATAAAGCAGTAGATAATATTGCACGGACTGTAATCTGAAGCCTACGAAATCGCTTGACTGTGCGCTTATAGGGCTGTGTGCGGTAATTACTTTGAATAAGGTATAATTGTTTCGAAAACATTTTCGAAGCTAGGATGAAGATTATGATCCTGTAAAACTTGTTTGAAACCCCGGTAGTTTTTTTTCAAATCCCTCACATTTCTAAGTAGGTGGTCTGATATTATTTGTTATTTATGTTACTTTGTGGTCTTTGGCTGTGATGTTATTTTCGTTTCATAATTAGGTTGTATTGTTCTTTGCAATTGTTCTCTCTTGTCCATCATTTGAAAATGTCACCTGGGAAAGAGGGAGCCGGTCGCTTGACTAGTCAGTATGTTCTGCATATGCTTATTTCTCTTCATTCGTTCTTCTTCTCAGTATCAGGTTATGAAACTTCTTTCATGCTCAACTCAGCTCAGCATAAAATTTCTCTTGCTCAGGTACTAACAATTGCAAATGCTTTATTGCTAAACAAAGCTAAGCATGAATATGTGTCTGATCATAAATATGAATATTCCAACAATTGATGGCATTTTCATATTTATTAGCTGAGAAAATTTCAAGCACAGAAGAGTTCAGCATGAAGCAAGATTTTTAATCTCTGGTCCAGGAGGTGACAGCAATCTGTGGCTCTGGCAATTCCTGAACCTCTTTATTAGTTTTTGTGTTATAAATTCACGCAGTTAAACTTCTATGCAATGCCTTTGATAAGGCTGAGTTCCGAGACTGTGGCCTTTTCTGTGTATCTCGTATTAGGGCGGTTCTTCTGTTTGGGTCTCTCTACAGATACTTCCACTGTGGTTTGTTTTACTCTCTCTCTCTCTCTCTCTCTCTCTCTCTCTCTCTCTCTCTCTCTCTCTCTCTCTGGGTTTTCATCTTAAGGGATTTTTCCTTTTGTTCACATCATTGCAGATGGTGTTAATATCATGTGGCGGTCGCTAATATCCCTCCTTATTTCACTTTTGTGTTAATCAGATTCCTGATCTTTGATGACCAGTGGAATCATATTATTATTATTCGGAAACTGTACCGAGATGTTTGACGGTTACTGACCGTTCCAAGGCGGTGCTTCTGCTGTGATTTACTATTTCTGTCAATGTATGTCTTTGCATGTATCTCTTGGTGATTTTTTTTTTTTTTTTTTTTTTTTTTTTTTTTTTTTTGATAGCCATTTGTGCTTTGTGTTTGTACTGTTTTGATTGTGGTGCCGTTACTTTAAGTGCGCCCT
Organism: Anodontia alba; assembly: GCA_964016985.1. Lineage (NCBI taxonomy): Eukaryota > Metazoa > Mollusca > Bivalvia > Lucinida > Lucinidae > Anodontia > Anodontia alba. Next base: position 146,457,790 of record OZ024822.1, read on the forward strand.
TCATTCCCTTTGGCGTCTTGGACGGAAGGTGTTAAATGTAATTTCATCGATTCCTGATCATTGCCTTCCTTTTTACTGATATCGTGGTCACTAATGAGGATTAATTGTCTGACTCTAGGTGATTTGGTCCGGAAGAATTCAGCGGTTTGGCATTTTCATGTTTTCTGTATGTTTGTTTATTATTCTTAACCCATTTATGCCTGAAAATTTTTTCAGTAAACTAACCCATCATGAGTTTTGGGTGGGTCCATTATATAGTCAAAGGCGTGTTATATAAATCTTGTCATAATTGCTTTAATTATTGAAACATTCCAATGTAACTGCAAACAGGGTACATTGTTTGCAAATGTCCCTTTTATAGGGCGCTAGACATAAATGGGTTTAGGTTTATTCATGTAAATTTCATTTACCTTCTCAATAGCTCATTTTTAGTAGGGGAACCCTGTGCGGTCCTTACATATATTTGTAATTTGGAACTGCATCAGAATAAGGGTAGGATTTTGCAGGGGTAAAACTGGTTTTAGGCCCCAGTAGTTGTCCTCCTGGCCTTTCCAAGCCAGTTCCTCTGTTACGAAAAAGATAAGAGAAAAGTCCAGGGAGTGCCACAATCACAAACCGCAGCCCTTCCCAGACATCAAGAGGAAGAGGAAACCGACAAATCCAAACAAGCACAATTCGATCAAACATACGAAAAGCACTAAGATTAGCTCTCTCTTCCCCAAGCGAGATAATCGCAATGCTAAAAAGACTGAAAAACAGAAGAACAAAATGGCACAAGGTAAGAGATACAACAAATCGCCTCGCAGAATAAACCACAAAGCAACAAAAAGTAAGACTAACACCGGGACCACCGCCTTAGAACGGTCAGTAGAGTAAACCACCGTGGGGTTTAAAGCACTTTTAAGTCTTCTTTGTTTAGGCATCATTGGTTTCATATGTAGCGTTTATTTTGTGATTATTTGTTCTGGTAGTTTTCATATTTCTGCTCAAAACATAAATTGTGGGTACTTGTTAGGTTGACGTTGTGTCACGTCGCATCGACGTTGATACGACGTCATTTTGACGTTGTGTGCCCACTGGGACAAGCTTCTTGTAGCAACAAAGGAAGAAATGAGAAACAAACAGTGACTAATGAGTACCCGCAATCTATGTTTTTGAGCAGAAATAAGAAAAATAATATATACCCTGCAAACCCCAGTTTTACTATATAAAAGTGGGGTTTAAAGGGGTCCAAATTTTGTAGGCATGTTTTCGTGATGATTTTCAAAGATACCTGAAAGGGATCGATAATCCAAATATAGATATTGAACTAAGATGAAGTATCGGGAGATTTTACGGCCCGGACATGATTGTTAATGCCAGCTGCAGTCAAATAAAAGCTATGGAGGGCGCCCTTGAAAACAAAGATCAGAAAAAAAGAGGAAGAAACAATTCGGAGTCTCGGTTTTGTTTAGACTTTTTATATGACAGCATTCTAATTTCGTCACGAAAACCCACCTGTATAGTTTTGACCCCCTTAAACCCAAGTTTTATACAGTAAAACTGGGGTTTATAGGGGTAAACAATAACTACTTTGATGTCTGCTCAAAAACATAGATTATGGGTACTCGTTAGAACCGCCTAGCCGTGGCGGTTCTAACAAGTACCCACAATCTATGTTTTGAGCAGAAATATGAAAACTACCAGAATTTTCATCTGAAAATTTTCATTTTTTGGTGGTAAAATTCTCAACATATTTGAATAGGCATCTTTTCGTAGTGACAGGACTACATACATTCCCTAGCATCTGAATTTTAAACACATATAGTGACAAATTGCTGATAAATATGCAATAGGTGAATTTCAGAAAAAATATTCTGACAAATTGCTTACTTTAGAGTTTTCGTACGTTATTTCTTTACCATATTTTTCCTAAAATTTGAACATATATAACATCTAAAAGATCATTTATCTATTTATAGATGTCTGCAAATATTTGCGGCATGAAAACAGTGTTGACCCTGATCATTTTTTTCATTTTGCTGCTTCTGATCTGGGTCTGCACTGTTTGCCCACGCTTGTCTGTCCGAATACTTAATGAAAGATGAAACTTCAGCCATAAAAGTTTAGTTAGCGTTACATGTATAAAAACATTCGAGACGAATTTTGACATAAGATATCTGCTTAATGTGCAATAGATATGATTTGGCTCGTGAAAAGCGAACCATTACGAAAACACGCCTATTCAAATATATAGAAAATTTCAACTCCAAAAACGGAAAATTTTCAGATAAAAAACTCTGATATATTTAATATTTCTGCTCAAAACATAGATTGTGGGTACTCGTTAGAACCGCCTCGGTGAGGCGGTTCTAACAGTAACCACAATCTATGTTTTTGAGCAGAAATAAGAAAAATAATATATACCCCTGTAAACCCCAGTGTTACTATATAAAAGTGGGGTTTAAGGGGGTCAAAATTATATAAGTATGTTTTCGTAATGTGCAGTCCGATAAGAGTCTTTACTTTTGTTTGTTAAGATCCCGCAGTGAATACTCTGATCAGACAGCGTGTATACGCAGGTTTGTCGGTTCAAACACATCAGCCAGTTGATCTTAATGTGGTGCGAACCATTTTAATATAGGTCATTAAACTTCCTTGTTATGTTTATGTGAATTCTCAACAAGCTTATAGCCATACCGGTAATAAATTTTGTATGAGTTTACAAAGAAATAAAGAAAAATAAAAACAAAGTAACGAAAAAAAGAGAAAACTCTCGATAAAAATAGCACCTTGGCGTCTTTGCCTGTCATTGTTTTCCGGGAGACTTACGTAGAACCAGACGTAAGCCCTAACCCGAGCGTGTTCATGACGGTTAGACCGTCGCATCAACGTTACGTGCTTACTGGGACAGTTTTACTGTTAACTGTTTCAAGGCCGTATTTTTGTTGCAGTTCGATTGTTAGTTTGTTCGTTCGCCATTTGTCTCATCTCTTTTCTCTATTTTGTGCTGTCATTGCATGTAATTTAATAAACTCTATAGTTACCCTTGACAAGGTGGCTATGTCATGTTTGTTGTTTGTTTGTTTGTTTGTTTTTTTGTTGTTTTTTTTTGTTGTTTTTTTTTTTTTTTTTGTTTTTTTTTTTGTTTTTTTTTTTTTGTTTTTTTCTTGTGAGAGGATGGGGTGGGGTGGTTTAGGGTGCACACTTTTTAACGTTAAAATCGCTGGATTGAAGATAAGGAAATTGCACATTTCACAGGTTATATCCAACCAATTTTCATAAAACAAAGTACATCGCATATTCGAATATGAGCACTATTCATACACATACAGCGAGCCTCAGACTCTATGACGGCTTCGGCCTTGAGACTTTTATTGTAAATCGATTGGTGTCTGATGCTCTGGCTCTGGTCGGGCCCATCGGAGACCAACTTTTGGTTTTCTTTTGCTTCAGCATTTCAGCATTTTCTTACTGCCGTCCTCATCGTTGTTTCATCTCTGTATCTCTGTATTCGGTTGATTTTTATCTTCTCGGAGATGTTGCACTGATGAGTTAGGATCCCTTCATGCGGACTGTACCCGGCAGAACTATATAAGGGCGTATGTTGTGGCCACGAGAAATCGATTAAAGCTTCCCCCCCCCCCCCCCGCCCCCCCCCCCCCCCCCCACACACACACACGGAGTAATATGTTTACTGACGTTCCAAGGCAGTGCTTTCTGATGTGGTTTACTATTTCAGTCATTTTATGTCTTTGCATGTATGGTGATTTTTCTTTTTTTTTTTTTTTTTTTTTTTTTTCTTTTTTTTTTTCTTTCTTTTTTTTCTGTTTATTTTGAATAGCCGTTTGGACAATTTTTGGGAAAGAAACTGTCCTTTTGGCTTTCCGCATGTAGTGTTTTGATTGTGGTGCCGTTGCTTTAACTGCGCCTTTCTTTCCCTTTGGTGTCTTCGACGGAAGGCGCTAGGTAATTGTATAGATTCATTCTATTTTCATATTCTGCATGTAGTATTTGAAAACATTCAAAGCCATGACGAAACCATGCCTATATAATATTGACCCCCTTAAACCCCACTTTTATATAGTAAAACTGGGGTTTACAGGGGTATACATTATTTTTCTTATTGCTGCTCAAAAACATAGATTGTGGGTACTCGTTAGAACCGCCTCGCTGAGGCGGTTCTAACGAGTACCCACAATCTATGTTTTGAACAGAAATATGAAAAATATCAGAATTTTTTATCTGAAAATTTTCATTTTTTTTGGTGGTAAAATCTTCAGTATGCTTGAATAGGTATGTTTTCGTAATGAAATGCAATTTTCGTGAAAATCGGATTTTTTTTTTTTTTTTTTTTTTTTTTTTTTTTTTCGTAATTGAGACTCTTTATATATATATCAATGCAGTTTGCAGAGCTGCATACGTCACTAGCCTAGCATCCACATTAGAGGAACACTATTTTCCGATTCGCCAGAATGGGCACAATCATTCCAAGGAAAATAGTTTTTTTGTTCTGTTTCAGGGCTTCGTTCTGTCTTTTTATTCTTTATGATATCGTCTTCATATACATATCTGGCCCCGAGGTTTTAAAAGTTTTTATTTTTGTTTTTTTTTTCTTTTTTTTTTTTTTTTTTTTCATGCTGAACTCAGCTAAGCATGAAACTTTCCTGCCAATAAATATGAAAATGCCAACAATAAGCCATGTTTATCAGTAATTTGGGATTTATCAGCAGGACAAATTTCATGCTCAGCTAAGTTGAGCCCGAAAACGTTTTATAACTTCGGGGTCCGGAACACCAAGCGATGTGAAGGAAACATAAATTAATTAATACATGTATACTGTTATAGAGGAAAGAAACGCAGCACTCCAAATGTACCTGATAAGATAAGGATTACAGAAACAACGACATCATAGAGCATAATGCGGACAGAAACAGTAGGAAGAAACCAAACAGAAACTGCAACAGAAATGCAGTCTTTTTGTTAAATATTCTGTTCTTACATTTTTTTTTTCGTTAACACCTATGTAAGTTAAAGATCATCACGAAAACATGCCTATATAATTTTGATCCCCTCAAACCCCACTTTTATATAGTAAAACCGGGATTTACAGGGGTATATATTATTTTTTCTTATTTCTGATCAAAAACAGAGATTGTGGGTACTCGTTAGAACCGCCTCACCGAGGCGGTTCTAACGAGTACCCACAATCTATGTTTTGAGCAGAATAATGAAAATTATCAGAATTTTTATCTGAAAATTTTCATTTTTTTTGGTGGTAAAATTTTCAGTATGTTTGAATAGTCTTGTTTTCGTAATGTATATTCAGTTATGTGTGAGTAACAGAGTTGCCAACTTTTTGGGAAAGAGTTGTTAACTCTGCTTGCCATCTCTTCTTTCTGGGACTGTTAAATTGTATTTGTCTGTCTTTCCCTTTAATGTCGATAACGTGATGTGGATCTGATTGTAGGACTTCCTAAGTTCACTTATTTACTTGAAACGATCATCAGTAAAATAGCATAGAAGATTACAGGAAGAGCCGTATCACAGCCTATGAATGACACCAAGAGAAAAAGAAAACAAGACATGACAGACAGTACGCAAGCCATGCACTATAAGAAAAGCAAAGCAACCAAGGCCCAGTTGTTCAAAGCGTCGTTAGCTTAACGAGATCGTTAAGGGTCATTTCGTTAACTATTTTAGCGGATTCAATATACAATATTCTGATATTTTTTGCTGAAAAACGTGTGAGTAGCTTTTGCACTGCAAAAGCTACTCATATTTTTTCAGCAAAAAATTTCAGCATATTTGCGTATCACTTGATGTAAATTTTAACGAAACCTAACGACATCGTTAGCTTTGAACAACTGGGCCCTGTTCCCTCTTCCCCAGCAAGGAGATCACAATAACAGACGGAATCCCCTTAACGCAATAATAAGACAACGAACAGCTATACGCTGTGTAGTTTGTGAGGGTGTCCTGTCATTGTTTTTTTCTCTTTTCTTTCTACTTTTGGTACTTCGAAAAGGTTGTGCTTTGTGATTGCAACCTTTTCTTAGTAATTTCATTCAGTTTTTGATAAATAATGACAAAAGTACGGCTAAGTTGGGCTTTTGATGACTTTATGTATTTCCACTTTTCCATTTCGTTGGATCATAGAATAAAACAGGTTAACTATTTTATATATATAACGTTGAAAGAAATTAAGTAAATAAACAAATAAGCGATCAGAAAAAGCTTAATATTTTCAGGTTATTCCTGATCCATTAGCCTATTTCTGGATTTTTTCACACATTATATGTCGGTCCTAATGAATCCTAATTGGTCCGAATGAATTAGCCTGACTCAGAAACTTTTTGTTTAACGAGACTGTCCAGTGCTGTCAATGGTCATTCCTATCAGAATCTATTTATCTTCGCTACACCCAGCTAGCATTCTACGTAAATCTATATCAGGCCGTCATCGGCCCGTCAGCTACCCTGATGGGCCGACGACGGCCCGATATAGATTTACGTAGAATGCTGACTGGGCAGCTGGTGTTAGTACCGTATGACGGCCGTAAAATGTCCCTCCGTACTTTACTCTATTTACAGGATAACTGCATTCAAATTTGTCATTTGGGGAGATAAATCGCCGTAAAATGTAATTTGCGACGGTCACCGTAAAACCGCCGATTTACCTCCCCAAATGACAAATTTGAATGCAGTTATCCCCATTCTAATGCATTTATTCATTTTTTTTTTCTGTTCAAAAAATGTACTATTTGCACAAAGCGACAAGTGGTGTGAGCTACGTAAAACCAAATGCCAGCCAATGAGAAGCGACTTTACGTGATGACGTCGGATTTCCGACAGTATATCGTAGAATATACCGTCGCAAATTTTTGACGTTATGCAATCAGACGTCGCGTTACATACGCAAGTGCATTAGAATGTAGTTTAGATTTTCTGGTCCTTGTGATAACTGTATCTTTTCGCGAAATTTCGAAAATTTATATGACGATTCCTAATGAGGGCTAACTGATCACAACTAGCTAGTCAGGCCTAGAAAACTTGACATTTCAGCAACATTTAATTGGACGAGCGTATTCTCTGCTCTCAAAGGTCATTCCTGTGAGAATCTGTTTACTATATGTATTAATATGTACTAGTATCCTCAGTGAATGCCCAGATAACTAGACCAAAGTTGTCATACAAAATTCTCAGTTAAAATTGCTCGTGACCCCTTGGCAAATGCTGATAACCGGAGAAGCCCATCTTAGCGCTACATAACAGTAGCTCAAAATGTACCTGACCTACTCAACAGTATCAGGGCCGCGCCAAGCGAAAGGCACTTTCGATTCGCAAAATGCATAGATTCCGGATTCACCCAACGCATGCAAATAGTCATATTCGGGCATTTGCTCTCCATTGATATATTCTGTAGTGTCCAATGTTTCTGTTAGCGGAGAGCGACGGCCCTGATCAGACCGCGCGAATATGCAGGCTGATCTGGTACTTCGTTGTCCGTATATACCCGAAGACACGTTTTTACATGACGCGGCCCATCTAATGATTGTATAATATGAGCCGGGACACAGCATTTCCAACAAGATTGAATGTGCGTCCAGCGAAGACTCCGATCATCCTGCGCATCCGCACAGTCTGATAAGAGTCTTCGTATAGAACTCTATTGGTAAGCAAGTCTCCAAAGCGTCTTGAAGCGAAGAATTGAGTCTTCCCTGAGCCTACATATACGACGTTACAACGACAGAACTTGTTCCCAAATATGTTGCCATTATAATGAATTTGCTGTTGTAAAGAATCCTTAATTAGACAGAATGATATGTAAGAAAGGTATTGTTTTGTTCTAATTTCCTCACAGAATATATGTTTTGAATATTTGTTAGAATCGCCTCGCTGAGGCGATTCTAACAAATATCCAAAACTCATGTTTATTTAAAGCATTAAACACAATATTCTTGCATGATTTGTGACTTATTGTTACCTCTTAAGCGACGGTTTTTTGTGACAGTGAAATTGTCATTATAACGAATTCTGTCGTTGTATCGAGTGTCGGTATAAAGAGGGTTGTCAATAATCTTGTAGGAAATGTCGTACTAAGGATTATAAATAATTTATGATTTTGTAGACACCTTGGAGGACTTATGCAATACGGACGTCAACATGTCGATGTACAGAGACATTCATATGTTTCGTATCAAAGCAAGTAGAGACGAATTCTACTCGAAGAATATGGACTGTCAGTTAGTAATCAGTGCATCAACGCAGAATGAACACTTTTCATTTTTTGTTGAACTGTTGGACGTCTTTCGTGCACGAGACTGTGACACCGACTGGCTGGAGCTGCGGGATGGACGCACAACGAGTTCTCCTTTTGTAGACGGTATTTATATGTGGGCCGCATCAAGCGAAAAAGTGCCTTGGAACATGCGTAAAATGCGCAGATTCAACACTGCGCATGCGCAGAGTATCATCCGGGCCTTCGCTTGCTTTAAAAATTCTTTTGTATCCATTGATTTTGTTGGCGGACAATGAAGGCCCTGATCAGACTGCGAGGATGCGCAGTCTGATCTGGGCCTTCAATGTCCGCATATGCCCGAACACACGCTTTCGTATGAAGCGGCCCATTTCCTAGCATGTCTTAAAATAAATGTTAAGTGTTTACATACATTACAGTGTGAGCTAGGATACAGACCACACGAAACTGAACACGTTTTATGTCAGCACGTTTGCTTTAGGGCGAGGTATTGTACTTACTAGAACAGTTAACATTTTGACCACTAACGAACTCGTTAAGCTAACGATGCTTTGAGCAACTGGGCCCAGAAGTATAAGTGAAAATCCCAAAGAAATACCACAATTACGAAGCAAAACATTCCTGAGGCACCAAAATAAGATGAGATAAGGGACATCTAAGGACAAAACAAACGCCACCTTTTAAACCATAGACGCACAAAGAAAACCTGCAACAGAGTAGCAGTCTTGGACGGGCAGTGTTTAAACTGCTTGGGGCTTAAACGTACTCGTAAAACAGATAAATTTTAAAATGAATGACCTGGTGAGGTTTAACGTCCACACAAAGTTTTCCTATTGACCGTTCCTAGGTAGTGATTTTGTTGCCTATATTATATTTTTCGTCGTTTGCCTATGTTATATGCTTGCACTTGTTCTGTTTTCGATGAAGTGCTGTTTAGTCATTTCAAATAACTTAACTCTTATCCTGTGCTTTGGCAGGATATCATTACGAAGACACGCCTATTCTTATAATAGATAGAAAATTTCACCTAAAAAAAAAATGAAAATTTTCAGAAAAAAAAAAATGATATTTTTTTTTTTTTTTTTCAAATTTCTGCTTAAAACATTGAGTGTGGGTACTCGTTAGAACCGCAACGGCGAGGCGGTTCTAATGAGTACCCACAATCTATGTTTTTGAGCAGAACTAAGAAAAATAATGTATACTCCTGTAAAGACCAGTATTTCGATATAAAAGTGGGGTTTAAGTGTGTCAAAACTATATATAGGCATATTTTCGTCATGTGGTCGGTGGGCGTGGCCTTTCCTGGATATCTCCATATTTCCACTATTAAATCAAGCATAAACACAGCTTATGTAGTTATTATTATACCCCCGACATACGAAGTATGTGGGGGTATATAGTTTTCGCTTTTCCGTTCGTCCGTTCGTTCGTTCGTACGTACGTTCGTTCGTCGTTCTTTCATTCGTTCGTTCGTTCGTCTTTCCGTCACAGGGTCAAAGTTTTTGCGTTAAAGTTTATAAGACCTCATATTTTGAAGACCCTTTGATGGATTTTGTTCATATATGGCATGATGGTAGATATAGGTCTAAAGTTTTTATCAGTACCATCCCCACCCCGGGGTGACCTTGGGAACAAGGTCACGGACTTTGAATTTTTGTAAAAAAGTCACAGGGTCAAAGTTTTTGTGTTAAAGTTTATAAGACCTCATATTTTGAAGATCCTTTGATGGATTTCATTCATATATGGCATGTTGGTAGATATAGGTCTAAAGTTTTTATCAGCACCATTCCCACCCCGGGGGTGACCTTGGGAACAAGGTCACGGACTTAGAATTTTAGTAAAAAAAGTCGAAGTTTTTTGTGTTTAAGTTTATATAGCTATATCATCAAGACTCTTCAGGAATTTCATTTATATTTGACATGTTGGTAGATGTCGGCCTAGCATCTTACTCCGCATGATCCCCACCCTGGATGTGACCGAGGTCAAGGTCACGAACTTAGAATTTTCATATAAAAGTAAAAATATTTGCGTTTAAGTTTATATTGCCATATCATCAAGACCTTTTATTAAATTTCATTATCCCCTAACTGAAAGGGTGAGCTGATATAGCTATCAGCAAGGAATCTGTTCGTCTGTCCGTCAGTCCGTTGAAGTATTATTCGTTCATACTTTTTGTTTTGTCTTAGGGTCAAAGTTTTTGCGTTAAATGTTATAAGAACTCATATTTTGAAGACCCTTTGATGGTTTTCATTCATATTTGGCATGATGGTATATATAGGTCTTAGGTTTTTATCAGCACCATCCCCTCCCTGGGGGTGACCTTAGGGTCAAGGTCACAGACTTAGAATTTTCATAAAAAAGTCAAAGTTTTTTGTGTTTAAGTTTATATAGCTGTATCATCAAGACCTTGAGGAATTTCATTTATATTTTACATGTTGGTAGATATCGGCCTAACGTCTTACTCCGCATGATCCCCACCCCGGGTGTGACCGAGTTCAAGGTCACGAACTTAGAATTTTCATATAAAAGTAAAAATTTTTGCGTTTAAGTTTATATAGCCATATCATCAAGATCTTTTATTAAATTTCATTATCCCCTAACTGAAAGGTGGAGCGGATATAGCTATCAGAAAGAAATCTTTTTGTCTGTCCGTCCGTCCGTCCTTTGAAACATTATTTGTTCATACTTTGTTCATATTTTGAAGACCTTTTGATGGAAATCATTCATATTTGGCATGATGGTAGATATAGGTCTAAAGTTTTTATTAGCACCATCCCCACCCCAGGGGTGACCTTGGGGTCAAGGTCATAGACTTAGAATTTTCATAAAAAAGTCAAAGTTTTTTGTGTTTAAGTTTATATAGCTATACCATCAAGAACCTTTGAGGAATTTCATTTATATTTGACATGTTGGTAGATATAGGGTATGACCTTCAGGTCAAGGTCACAGACTTAGAAATTTCATATAAAAGTAAAAAAAAATTGCATCTAAGTTTATATAGCTATACCATCAAGACCTTTTGTTGAATTTTATTATCCTCCTACAGAGAGGTTTAGGGGATATAGCTATCAGCATGGAATTCATCCATCCTACCATCTCCAGAGTCAAAGCTACATATTTTGTGCTCGTTAAAAACTGGTGGTAGCGCTCTTCGGGGGTATACGTGCCCCACTGGGCACTTTGTCTAGTTTTTATTTATTCCTCTCTCTCTCTCTCTCTCTCTCTCTCTTTTGATTGTAACATTTCGTTTGTTCTATATGTTCCGTGATGGTTCCCTAGCACCGCTATCTCTATATTCTACTGTTTTCTACAGGTATCAATGTAAAGCTTTGTGGAAATTCCATTAAGTGGCAACATCAACAGTACATTACCAAGAGCAATTTTCTCTTAATTCGTTTCAAGAGCGGAAGCCATGTCGGTGCATACAAGGGATTTTCCTTACTAGTCAATCGTTTCCACTATGGTAAGTAAATGTTTTGTATTTTCTTCGATGCGACTGTTTGTTCCTCATCTCTTCTTTCTTGGCGCCTCGGAAGGCTCTGCTCTCCTGTCAACCCCTTACACCCGCACACTCCCAACAAACGACGTCGGGGAGAGTGATCTAAGACTCGGGAAAGTCGGGAAAACTGTCAAGATCGGTCGGTCTCTGCGTATCATGGGCTGGGGCGGAGATGGGGTGGGGTGTGCGGCCTGGGCACATCTGCGGGCCAGGCCTTTGTTTGCCTCTGGGAGCCGGTATAGTGATGGGCAAGTCCCGTGACGTCACGACGTCAAGGTCACACGCTGGCGATGGTTCTTTTTGAGAACCGAAACTGTCACGATAAATGAAAGTCTTCCTTGGGCAGAATGGGAAATTTGGAATGATGTAAAATTGTGTCCTTGCAAATCTTTACTATTTTTAAAATATACGCGAGAATACTCTGTAACACACTATAAAAGATAATACGATTAGCTATGTCGGAGTTAAATCCCTTGTTACTAAAAGGTTTCTTGCTTTCAAGTCTACAAAATGTATCAAACTTAAACCCTTCCTATGCGGTTTATACTTTGACCATGACTAGCAGTAAAATATATGCATTTTTTTCCTTTTTTGTTGCGGCTCTTCTTTGCTGTGCATCTGGAGTTTCATATATGGTGATTTGTTTTTCTATCTCTCCTTCTTGATGTCTCGGGAGGGCACTGCGTCATGATTGGGGTACTTCCTGGTTGTCTTTACTTGTATTTTTCAGCATACGGAGAGTGAAGGTTTCGATCAGACTATGCATATCTGCATCATCAATGAACAGCAAGAGTTTGTGCGGCTGAGCAGGATGCTCTTGACATCACGAAAATATGCCTATATAATATTGACCCCATTCAACCCCACTTTTATATTGTAAAACTGGGGTTAACCGGGGTATACATTATTTTTATTATTTTGGTAAAAAAAACATAGATTGTGGGTACTCGTTAGAACCGCCTCGCCGAGTACCCACAATCTATGTTTTGAGCAGGATTATGAAAAATATCAGAAATTTTTATCTGAAAAATTTCCTTTTGTTGGCGGTAAAATTTTCAATATATTTGAATAGGCGTGTTTTCGTAATGATGTGTTTATGGTGCATATGCGCAGAGTTACATTTTTATTGAACAGAGAGAGAGAGAGAGAGAGAGAGAGAGAGAGAGAGAGAGAGAGAGAGAGTTTTCGTTCTTTTATGTGTTTGTTGTTTCCAACGGCAATCCTTATAGATATAACTTGACCGTAAAAAATCTCCATGGCTTTATCATAATAACGCAATTTTTATTTTAATTGGGACTATTGGGAACATTCTTGTATCTTGAAAAAATCTATTTCCGCTTAAACCGGTGATAGGGTGTTTATGCAGCCCTGTAAATTACAATGCTGTAATACAAAGGGTCTCATTGAAACCGGGACTCAGATTTTTGTATTTTAATGTGTTTTTTGTTTCCAAGGCAACCGTAACAGATATTATTTATATATCATGTTCAATCAGTTAATTACGTACCGTCAAATTGTCTACTTTCTGCATTCATATCACTGAAAAGAGAGATAGAGAGAGAGAGAAACAGAGACAGACAGACAGACAGACAGACCGACAGAGCGATCAGGCTTCTCTCTGCAGTGTAGATGAATGTACCATTATGAGGTATGCGAACTGCGAATGCGTAGATAAATCTTTACATTCATGTCTTTCTTTCCCTCGATATAATCTACAGAATTGTGAAATTTCCAGATTTGAGCCTTTAATATTCTTATTTTTGTATCCCTTTTGTGCACCAGATGCCAAATATTATTGACTTTTGTTAAAGAATTACTGATTAAGGGGAACATTGATACATATTCAGGTCAGGTCTGCCATAAATGGTATGCCGCCCTCCTGGAAAAGGGATCTATCTAAAAGTATTAGAGTAGACCTTTTTTTAAGAGACTGGTGAGCGTGGAAATAAACAGAAAATTAGAAAAAAGTTGTCTTCTTGTAAAACATGGCGAAAAAAAATCCAAGTTAGTACATTCTTCTTAAATTGAATGAATATGCAATCTTTTCTAGCACCATGTAGGGAAAATGAGTACACGTGTAAAAACAGGAAATGTATTGACCAAAGTATAGCATGCCTTGGTACATACGATCCATGTGCTGACGGCTCTAGTTGCGAAGAGGACGAGACGTCTGCTGGTGAAGTAGTTTTCATAATAATAGGAGTTGCCGTTCTAATGATCATAACAGGATTCGTTATAAACATAGTGTGGAAACGACGAAGAGTAAGTATAGGGTCTCAGCTGGATTTGTGTAGAATTTGTACACCATCATCAGAAGCCAAGCCTTATTTTTTATCCTTTTATCGACTTTGGTATATATCAGTCTGTCGTAATCATTACGAAAACACGCCTATTCAAGTATATAGAAAATTTCACCTCCAAAAAATGAAAATTTTCAGATAAAAGTCTCTGATATTTTTCATATGTCTGCTCAAAACATAGATTGTGGGTACTCGTTAGAACCGCCTCGGCGAGGTGGTTCTAACGAGTACCCACAATCTATGTTTTGAGCAGAAATACGAAAACTAATGTATACCCCTGTAAACCCCAGTTTTACTATATAAAAGCGGGGTTTAAGGGGGTCTAAACTATATAGGCGTGTTTTCGTGATGTACAGTCAAATCTGCACAGATTTTAAAATTTTACCAAGAGGGCTAAGCGATAGGCAAGCACATTAACTAAGTGCCCTCTGGGTAACATTTTAAGCAGACGACATATTGAAAACAAATTCTGGTGTTTTATGAACACCATTTGCATGAAATGTCAAATACAGTTTTCTGACATAAAAATCAACAATTTATCATCTGCTGAATTTGCAGGAGAGTGGTAAAGATTAATTCATATAAATATACATAAATATACATTGAAAACATTCGTATAAATAAAATACATTGAAAACTGGCGTTTTCAACACGTGATTGCTTGATACTAACAGATTCTAAGACAAGCTGACGCTGCCGGTGAAATCTTTATCTATTTGAAGATGTGGGCCTAACATCGTCCATCACCATGTCGCTTTTTTGACTTTTTTTGTCTCTTAAGTTGTCAGTGTTACCGTCATCTCTTATGTTGCCGCTGTTATCTTGCTCTCTAAGGTGTCACTGTTATCTTCCTCTCTGAAGGTGTCTATGTTATCTTTGCCTTTTTTATGTTTTTTTTTTTTTTTTTTTTTTGTGTGTGTGTAACCTTATGGTCGATCGCTGTGGGGCCTGTTTCATGCTTTGTCCTAGTCATTGACTTGCTGTTTTGTTTAGAGGATCTTGTGCTCACTTCTTTGGGGGAAAAGAAAACTGGTTGCTTTTCTTTTCTTTGGTGTGCTGCTTGTGGTTTGTTTGCTCTTTCCCCCTCGAGTCATCGGTAGGCCATTACGAAAACACGCCTATTCAAATATATTGAAACTTTCAGTATCAAAAACTGAAAGTTTGCAGATAAAAACTCTGATATTTTTCATATTTCTGCTCAAAACATAAATTGTGGATACTAGTTAGAACCGCCTCATCGAGGCGGTTCTAACGAGTACCCACAATCTGTGTTTTTGAGCATAAATAAGAAAAATAATGTATACCCCTGTAAACCCCAGTTTTACTATATAAAAGTGGGGTTTAAGGGGGTCAATATTATATAAGTATGTTTTCGTGATGCTATGTATAAAATTGTGACTTTTCCTCGACATCTTCTGTTTTTATCTGTTCTATAGCGTATTATACGATCACCTTTGATTGTAGTACCGGGCACATGGGGCTCTAAGCAGACTCTGTAGTTCTTTTATCTGCAGACTCTGTTGTTGTTGTGCGGATTTTTAACGCTACCAGGCACCCGAGGCACATAGAGGCAGCGGCGATTGCTATGATGTACATGTATTTGTACAGCCTTGCTTTCATGGATCACCCATGCACACTTGGTGCCGCTGTCTGTCACCAAGCGCCGCCCTGTCCACTTTATACTCAACCCAGGGCACGTCGAGTATGAGCTAGGCGTACTAATGATCTGAAAATTATCTCGACCCGAGCGGGATTCGAACCCACAATATCCCGCTTGAAAGTCAAGTGCGCTAACCACTAGGCCACCCAGCCACATAGTTCTGTGTTGGCTGTGCATGCATTATAACTAGACATACTAAGCCTTAAGGGGTATTTTATAACTGGTATTTTCGTATCAACATTCCGGTAAATGAAACAAATTAATGAAAAGCATAGAACAATTCTCGTCGACATTATACCCGGATAGTTTTAGTACTGATAAAAATAATTTATTTTTAGATTATTTCTTTCAGCCATGAACTCACGATCTCAATCTGAGCTGGACATATCATAATGTACATTACTTGAATTGTAAGGCTTAATTGTACTTTCGCCCAACCTTAATGTTTACATGTTTGCATCGTCTCATCGAACAAACAACTCTAGCAAAATATAAATCAAGTTACCCTTCAATAAAAGTCATAATTACGAAGTACAGCCTTACTTTACGGTTTGTTGCAAATTCAAGCTCTTGTACCACTACTGAACTTTATAAATTGTTGACTTCTTGTCTATTTGCCGTCAGAAAACATGTGATTAAGTATTGCGACAAGGTCTATGAAAGACCATGTAAGAATCTGTTTTGGTTCATCAAACATTCGGATAAAGTTTTGAATAAACTAAAACCGAGAAGTTTTCGTGCATCAAGGCAGTCTATGTATGATTTTCCACGCTTTACACCACACTACCTCATAATTTTATTTTTAAAAAATCTTAATGATTTAATTGGATAGACATTTCATAGGGAAGGTTTTCATTATCTTGCATGTTACGGAAGTATTTTTTTTTTTCACTTTCGAAAGGATAGAAACTATACTTTATGGTCATATCAGAAAGTGAGAAACTATCGCCTCTCTGCTTGACATTATTTATATAAAGACTTTTAAGTAAGTCGGTTGGTGCCTGATGCTCTAGCTATGATAGGGCCCACTGGAGTCCATACTGGTTTTCTTTTGCTTCAGTATATCAGTTTTTTTTTTTTGTTTTGTTTTTTTGTTTGTTTTTTTGTTTGTTTGTTGTTGTTGTTTTTTTTGTGTTTTTTTTTTTTTTTCTTGCTGTCGAGTCTTATTGTAGTTTTATCTTTGTATTCGTTTGATTTTTATGTTCTCGGAGATATTGCACTGATGAGGTAGAAACCCCTCAAGTGGAACTACTGTTTGTTTATATCACGACAAAACTAACGGCCACGGTTATGTCCACGTAAAATCGATTTGAGTCTCTCAGTAAGTTTTCACTTACCGTTCAAATGCAGTGCTTCTGCTTTAATTTACTATTTCTTTCATTATATGTCTTTGCGAGTATGTTTTTTTTTTATTTTTTTTTTTTGTTTTTTTTTTTTTTGTTTTTTTTTTTGTTTTGTTTTTTTAAACCGTTTGGCCAATAGAAAGAAACCGTTTGGCTTTCTGCTTGTAATGTTTTAATTGTGATGCCGTTGCGACGGAAGGTGTCAAGTAATTGTATCCATTCCTGATCATTGCCTTCTTTTCTGTTTACCTATGCAGCGAAAGATCAGGTGGGCCGCTTCAAGCGAACGAGTGCAACATGACACGTCCTGGTTTACATCATCCTGCGCATGTGCAAGATCTCCTTCAGGTCTTTGCTTTCTGTTGATACATTCTATAGTTATATTATCCAATGATTCTGGCAGCGGACAGAGAATGCAGACCTGAGCAGACTGCGCATCCGAGCAGTCCGATCCGGCCTTTTGCTCTCTGTATATGCCAAAAGACAAGATTTAAATGGCGCAAATATTGCAAGACACAGCGGCACAACTGCAATAACTGGCTTACAAACCGAGAGCTACAACAGAAAACCGCCTTGGAATGGTCGTTCGAAACAGTTACTGCTTGTGTGTGACTTAACCTTTCCATCCTCGAGTTTCTAAACTGGACTCTTCCAACTCTGAACTTGTACACATCCATTGTTGTCTAAATGGGGCTTAGTAAAAAGTCAATAACGGAATGACAACCATTCTCCGTCACATGCTGTCTCATCTTAAGTTGCAGCGTTTGCAAAGGTTTTACTCGATCGAACTATCGCCCACTGTAGCTTCAAATTTTAAATATATGTACGGTTCACCTATAGTCCTCTACCGCATATGTGAAACAAGTCAGGGTTTAAAATCTCATCTGTATACCATCACAGTAAAACAAAATTAATCACGACATTAAGATAACATGCCTATTCAAATATATAGAAAATTTCTCCTCCAAAAATTAAAAAAAAAAACATTAAAAAACTCTGTTTTTTTTATATTTCTGCGCAAAAAATAGATTGTGGGTACTCTCGTTAGAACCTCCTCAGCAAGGCGGTTCAAATGAATGCACACAGTCTACGTTTTTGAGCAGAAATAAGAACAATAATGTATATCCCTGTAAATCCCAGTTTTTTCTATATATAATTTGGTTAAAAGGAGATCAATATTACATAGGTATGCTTTCGTGATGAATTGCTATGAAAAACAAAATGGCGAATTGAAGCTTGATTTCTGTTTGACTTGTTTGCGGTTTGACTTTAAAATGCTCAGTTTGAAACCGCTTGTTAAATTTAATGTTGTTCTGTTTCTGCAGTATACACCTTCAAAGTCCAGCAAACGGACAGAAAACAAGAAAATCTTTGTTACAAGCTTCTTAATGTGGCAAGAATCGCAGTCGTAATTCTGTAAAAGCAAATGTTTAGAAATTTATTTACAGTTGACTCTCATTAACTCGATCTCGCTTATCTCGAATAACCGCTTATCTCGAAGTGAAATTTTGGTCCCTGTTTAAACATGAAAATTCACAACAGGTAACAAAATACTGTGGAAAAGAGGAGAGCAATTTCTCCTCTTTTCAACAAATTTGTTAATATATCTCTAACTTCAGAGGTCAAACTACATATTCAGTTGTTAAATATGGTTATTTAATTTATTTTTTGCTCAAATCATCAAATCTAATATGTCAAGGTTCGGATGTCTCGAAGTATTTCAGAGAGTTCCTTGGAATTCGGAATAATGAGAATCGATTGTGTTTATTTATTTATTTATTTATAATGGTTCTTCAGTGTATTTAGGTTTGAAAAGTTGCATGAGTGTAACATTAAAGAGTCAAATGATTCTTATTTATAGAAACAACGATCGGAACACCAAGCAGAAATGTTTATAGTTGAAGAGACTGGGACGCATTCAGTTGAATACGAACACGAGGCTCAAAATAGTGACATGGAAACACAGGTATTCTTCTATATGTTTCTTTCAGATAGCGGTAGCTAACACATATATACTAGGGGCAATTATTAAGATAAACCCTTGATGCCTCAGAGTACGTCAAAATTCAAAGTTGTTTTGAAACCGCACAGTCGCTAGCACGCCTAGAAGGTGGCGTGCATGCATCAGTGCTCGCGGAGCATGGACCAGCTACTGCTTCCCTTTAAACTTCTTTATGACTTTGAGTTTTGCTTCTTTCTACTTGAATTTGTGAGGAAGGGGTCCCTTAAATATTGTCTCTAGTATATGTATGCGTAAATATTCTATTAAGTTTATGTAAATAATATAAAATGAAACAAAAAGATGTTCAGGAATGGCACAAATCACATAACATAGCTTAAAACTGACAACCAGAGAAAGCCACAACCACAGAACATAACCTACCAAAAACACCAAAAGGAGGCCATAATGACAAAACATAGCGTACAAATGACACCAAGAGAAAGCCGCAATGATAGAACATAGCCTACCAATGACACCAAGAGGAAGCCACAATCAAAGAGCATAACCTACAAATGACACCAAGAGGAAGCCACAATGACAGAACATAGCCTACCAATGACACCAAGAGGAAAAAAGGTAAGAAAAAAGTCCAGGAAGTGCCACAATCACAAACCGCAGCCCTTCCCAGACCCCAAGAGGAAGAGAAAACCGACAAATCCAAACAAGCACAAATCGAACAAACGTACGTAAAAGCACTAAGATTAGCTCTCTCTTCCTCAAGCGAGGTAATCGCAATACTAAAAGGACTGAAAAACACAAGAACAAAATGACACACGGAAAGACATACAACAAATCGCCTCGTAGAATAAACCACAAAGCAACAAAGAGTAAGACTAACACCGGGACCACCGCCTTAGAACGGTCAGTAGAGTAAACTACCGGGTGGGGGGGGGGAGGGTGGTTAAAGCACTTTTACAGCCAGCTAACTTCACCCTGGGTCCCGATGCTACTCTTAATACAGAAACACATCAAAATTCGGTTCGCATAAAGGCTCCTAACTCAGTCAATGCATCAAAGCGAAAACATAAAAATCAAATTAATCACTATAATAAACAAAGACAATTACTCATGGCTAATTCTACTGTATGCCAGAGTAAATGAAAACCAATAGTTGAACCACAGCGGGCCAAGCCAAAGACATATCGTCAAGCCCCAACCCACTGGTTAAAGTTTTACGAAGAGGCCGTCATTGAGTCTGAGGCCCAAAGAGCCTAACCTACAAATGACACCAAGAGGAGGCGCACAATCACAGAACGAAGCCTAACAATGACACAAAGAGGAAGCTACTCTTACAGAACATAGCCTAGAGGAACTCCTAGAGGAAGTCACAGTTATATGATATAGCCAACCAATGACACCAAGAGGAAGCCACTATTACAGAACATAGCCTACCAATGACACCAAGAGGAAGCCACAGGTATATAATATAGCCTACCAATGACACCAAGAGGAAGCCACAATCACATAACATAGCCTACCAATGACATTAAGAGGAAGCCACAATCACAAAACATAGCCTACCAATCAAACCACAGGAAGGCCTTAATCACAGAACATAGCCTACCAATGAAACCAAGTCGGAGAGTAAACATGTCATAACAGACAGTATACAAAAAAGGGTAAGAGACAAGTCGAGGGAGTGTAACAATCACAAGCCACGGCCCTTCCCAGATACCATTTGGAAGAGAAAACAGACAAAACCAAACACGCTCAAATCTAACAAACATACGAAATGCACTAAGATTAGCTCGGTCTTCCTCAAGCGAGGTAATCGCAATGCTAAAATTACTGAAAAACAAAATAACAAATAACACAATGCAAGACTCTTCCTCATGATTCTAATTTATCGGTTTCCTATTCCTCTTGGGGTCTGGGAAGGGCTGCGGTTTGTGACACTCCCTGGACTTTTCGCTTAGCTTTTTTGCATACCACGCCTGTTGTGTTTGTGCCGTGTGGAGACCCTAGAAAGTCTCCCCGTACATTCATTTAATGGTGTTATTATTTCAAGTGCCAGAGTTTGCACTTTACAATCACCTTTCGTATTTCTCTTCCTCATGATTCTAGTTTATCGGTTTCCTCTTCCTCTTGGGGTCTGGGAAGGGCTGCGGTTTGTAATTGTGGCACTCCCTGGACTTTTCTCTTACCTTTTTTAAAAAAAAATCGCTTCGTAGAATAAACCACAAAGCAGTAAAGAGTAAGAATAACACTGGCACTACCGCCTTAGAACGGTCAGTATAATAAACCACAGTGGGGTTAAAGCAATTTTATAGTCGGCCTACTTCACCCTTGGTCCCGATGCTACTCTTAATACAGAAATGCATAAAAAGGTAAGAGAATTCGGTTCAAATAAAAGCTCCCAGTTGAGTCAGTGCAAAACAGCGAAAACACAAAATCAAATTAATCACTATGATAACAAAAAGACGAGTACTCATGCCTAATTCTACTATGTGTCAGCGTAAATGAAAACCAAACGTCAAGTCACAAACCAAACAAAACCGATTAAACCAGCTGCCTCTTTCCCACCAAGGTGATCACAGCGCCTGCTATTTTCTATTTTCATTTGTTTGGTATATCCAAAGGATTTCTATTTCGGAGCATTTACATATTTTCCATCTGTTTTTACTTAAAGGGAAAATTCGATGAAGATGGGAGACGACTACGTCTTCCACGTACTAAAGCTATCTCCGAACCTACAAATCCGAAAGCAACAACAGACAGTCAAGGTAGCATTTCTGGCAAAACCAAGATTGCACCAGTGCCACCAACGACTGGACGTGTCGACACTGGTCTAATGGGACATGTTGACTCTGGGTTTATCGATCTCCGTAAACGTTTGGATGAAACACAGGCGGTTCAGATGAATACATTATTAAGTTTTCCTGAAGAGAGCGACGAAAGCACGGAAGTCAAGAAGATATACAGCGATAACAACCTTCTAAATAAATGTAATCCTGAATAATTAACTGAGCGTTCAAGCATATAACGTGAATGGATACCGTTAGTAAATATTTTGCCACTTTTTACAAGGGCAAAAACTTTGGTGATCTTCTGTTTGCTTTCATGGGCACTAATCTACTTATGAAAGGCTGTCTACCGTTATAAAAACAAACAAATTTTTCATAATATATTTTATATAAGAATAAAAACACTTCACAAAAACACACCTATATAATTTTCACCCCCTTAAACACCAGTTTTATATAGTAAAATTGGGATTTACATGGGTGTACATTCATTATTTTTCTTATTTCTGCTCAAAAGCATAGAATGTAGGTACTCGTTAGAACCGCCTGAGCGAGGCTGTTCTTACGAGTATCCACAATCTATGTTTAGAGCAAAAATGTGAAAATTATCAGAATTTTTATCTGAAAATTTTCATTTTTTTGGTGGTGAAATTTTTTAATACATTTGAATAGGCGTGTATTCGTAATGAATATACATGGGAATCCTGATTGTATATTTCATATTTAAGACAATTGGATATACTTTCTGGAGTGGCAGTAAAAACGGTAAGAGAAAAGTCCAGGGAGTGCCACAATCACAAACCGCAGCCCTTCCCAGGCCCCAAGAGGAAGAGGAAACCGACAAATGCCTCAAAGCGAAAACATAAAAATCAAATTAATCACTATAATAAACAAAGACGAGTACTCATGGCTAATTCTACTGTATGCCAGAGTAAATGAAAACCAGTAGTTGAACCACGGCGGGCCAAGCCAAAGACATATCGTCAAGCCCCAACCCGCAGGTTAAAGTTTTACGAAGAGGCCGTCATTGAGTCTGGGGCCCGAATCGCCGTCGTGCAATTAAAGAGTAGCATAGCCATCAACAATGATTGAGTTGACAATTAGTACTCGTCGTTGTTTATTATAGTAATTAATTTGATTTTTATGTTTTTGCTTTTATGCATTGACTGAGTTGGGAGCCTTTATGCAAACCGAATTTTTATGTATTTCTGTATTAAGAGTAGCATCGCGACCCAGGGTGAAGTTAGCTAGCTGTAAAAGTGCTTTAAACCCCCCGGAGGTTTGCTCTACTGACCGTTCTAAGGCGGTGGTCCCGGTGTTAGTCTTACTCTTTGTTGCTTTGTGGTTTATTCTACGAGGCGATTTGTTGTATGTCTTTCCATGTGTCATATTGTTCTTGTGTTTTTCAGTCCTTTCAGTATTGCGATTACCTCGCTTGGGGAAGAGAGAGCTAATCTTAGTGCTTTTCGTACGTTTGTTCGGTTTGTGCTTGTTTAGATTTGTCGGTTTCCTCTTCCTCTTGGGGTCTGGGAAGGGCTGCGGCTTGTGACTGTGGCACTCCCTGGACTTTTCTCTTACCTTTTTTATGCAGTCTGCCGCATAATATCCAGGCAAAAGCCAATTCTTTTATAACGGTTAATAAGTTTTCTGAACTCACTCAAAATCGTTTACGCTCCCCTCAGAAAAAGGGTCTGCTCAAAAAGGACAAAGAAACGCTCCCGTTTTCAGAATGATCTTGATTTATTGGAAAGCAAACAGGAAGTCACAAAGGTTATCTGCCTTGTAGTATGATAAAAAAAATCTACCAGATGTATCCAGTCCCCTGTATCCAATACATCGATACATTATCACACAATGACAAACTCAATGTATTCCTATAAAATATAATATAGACAATCTCTTATATATTCCTATATAATAATAATATAAACAGTCTATAATATATATCTACACAATAATATAAACAATCTCTAACATATTCCTATATAATAATATAAACAGTCTATAATATATTCCTATACAATAACATAAACAATCCCCGATTAATTCCTATACTAATATAAACAATCTATATGGAAAGCCTGATTGTAGGATTTATATTCGAAGCACGAGAACCACATCTTGATAGACATGTTTCAAAAAATGAAATCGACTATTTGCTAGAGAAGCATTTGTGTATTATTAAATGTGATAATGACAAAATACAAAATGAGCCGCAACATATTAAAACATATCTTCTGTCATGTGCGCCAAACGAAGACTCTGATTTGCGCAGTCTGATTAGAGTCTTCGTTATCCGCAGGAAGAAACTTTGCATCCTTGGCTATCATTGGCTATCCTAAATGTTCCAAATGAAGATTCTGATCACTGTGCATTCTAAATCTTCGCTGGGTGCAAATGTCCGAATGTACGTTTTCTTACCCTGATTTTACTTATTGTCCATTGTATTAAAAAAAGGAAAAGAAAGAAATATTGTGATATCGAGGACAGGGTACACATAGCACTCAGCACAGATTAAAAACCTTATAAAACGGAGCTGCAACATAAATTCCGCCTTTAAACGGTCACCAACATGGATTAGTGAAAAATAGTTAAAGAGCTAACTGGGTAATTTAATAATTGTGTCACTGAATTTAGCGATTACCAGCTTCGAAGTCAGCAGTGAAAATGATGTCTGTATTTTTGATAGAATTCCTATATGTATTTCTCTGCATTTGGGACTGGAGTTTATTTAAAATTTAACCAGGCTTATTTTGGTGCGCAACATATCATTGATAACGGCCTGATATGTGAATAACTCTTTGGCATAGATTTCTATCGCAATTTTGTTCGTATGTGTCTGGAGATATAAACTCCATAGAATGTGTCAAGAAAGACCCACAAGCACAGATCATAGCCTACAAATGACACAAAGAGGAAAAGCAAACCAACCAACAGACAATCACAATCTACAAAATGCAAAGCAAACATCTGCCGTTTCCCCAACAATGTTATCTCAGTGCCAGACAGGATTCACTAGACACAACAATGAGACGACGAACATGAAAAAATCCTCACAGCGAGCATCCACACTGCCAAATAAAGAATACATTTTAGCCAGTACCAGAATCTCTGCCTTAGAAATGTCAGTAGTAAATATTACCGTGGGGGAAGGGTGAGGCTGGGAGTAAAGCGATTTTACTGATACTAACTATTCACCCTGGGTTCAAATGATGTAAAAATACAAAATGAAAAATTCGACTGACGTGGACAATAATCAGCCTGCACAGGAACGAGATCTAGTCTAATCGTTCATAGATCCTTAACATCCATTATGATAGCGAACAGCGCGGAATTTGAACGAACTGCGCGGACGCGCAGGTGGCTCTGGGTATGCGCGGTTTGTCATTCGCAAAGTGGAAAGGTCAAACAAGGAAAGCTCGTGAAGGCTACTGGTTTAGAGGTCAGAACCCTATGCGACAATGTGGTATGAACAAGGCAGATCGACTGTTCAAACTAAAACCCTACTCTTAGGTCCAATATGCTAATAGATTATAATTTTCCTTAACGTGCATTCAGTAAA
>OZ024822.1:146488137-146615637 GCA_964016985.1 Anodontia alba
GGGCAGTTCAAAATGGCTAAAAGTACGGTGATCTGCCTCTTGGTTTGGTTGCCATGGCAATAGAAAGCTACCATAGACTTATAATGGGAAAATGGTTAGATTGCATTTTCTCTATAATTAGTTTAGTGATGTGAACCATATTTGGCAGTTATGATCATTTGATAATTGTTTACCCAATTTACATATTTTATGACCTGTGGACATTTAGTTTGTTGCCATGGCATATTAAAATTTAAAAAAAATGAATATTTTTAATGGCAACTCCTTCAAAATCACTGAAGCAGTACGACAATGTTGCTTGTGAAAGGCAATTCAAAATAGCTAAACGTTTGCCAGTCTGCCTATTGGTTTGGTTGTCATGGCAACAGAAATCTCCCATAGACTTATAATGGAGAAAAGGTTAAATTGCATTTTCTCCACAACCAGTGAATTGATGTGGACCATATTTGGAAGTTATAAGCATTTGATGATTGTCAACCAAAAATTATGTGTTTAATGATCAGTGACCATTTCGTTTGTTTGCCATGCCAAAATTAAATAATAAAAAATAAATAAATTATACCTCCTGCAAAACCACTGAATCAGTAGGACTCTCATTTGGTACGAATGTTGTTCGGATAAGGGAAATTCAAAATAGCTAAAATTATTGTTATCTGCCTCTTGGTATGGTTGCCATGGCAACAGAAAGCCCCCATAGACTTATAATGTAAAATGGTTAAATTGCATTTTCTCCATAACTATTGAAGTGATGTGAATCATATTTGGCAGTTATGATCATTTGATGATTTTATACCCAATTTATGTGTTTTATGACCAGTGGCCATTTTGTTTGGTTGCCATGGCAACTTTGAATTTTAAAAAAAGGAATCTTTAAAACACACCTCCAAAACCACTGAAGCAGGAGGACTCTAATTTGGTACAAATGTTGCTTCAATATAGGCAATTCAAAGTAGCTAAAAGTTTGTATATCTGCGTCTTGGTTTAGTTGCCATTGCAATAGAAAGCTCCCATAGACTTATGATGGGAAAATGGTTAAATTGCATTTTCTGCATAACCAATGAAGGGATGTGAACCATATCTGGCAGTTATGAGCATTTGATGATTGTTTACCCAAATTATATGTTTTATGACCAGTTACCATTTTGTTTGTTTGCCATGGCAACATTAAATTTCAAAAAAAGGTTTTTTAAATGACAACTCCACAGGCCGTAGAAATGTAATATGGTACAAATGTTGCTTGGGTAAGGGCAATTCAAATAGCTTAAATTTTGC
This sequence comes from Anodontia alba, assembly GCA_964016985.1. NCBI lineage: Eukaryota > Metazoa > Mollusca > Bivalvia > Lucinida > Lucinidae > Anodontia > Anodontia alba. Next base: position 146,489,410 of record OZ024822.1, read on the forward strand.
CAATTTGCCTCTTGGTTTGGTTGCTATTAGTTGCAATGACAGGATTGGAAAAGTGTTGCATAACATCTGCATATATGCAATGGCTGTTAACTCAGGTGAGCGATTCGTAGTCCGTGGGCCTCTTGTTTTCAAATTCATAGTCATTTATATATGGAATCATTTGCAGCCGTGACGTCTTCTGCCTGATGTCTGCGACCACTGTGCTTCGCAGGGTATGGCAGTTGATGTGTATCCGGTGCGGAAATTTGCGCTACTACTCGATACCAACTCATTAAACAATTATTTCGGGGTTTACTGCTGAATCGGACTATAATCAGTACTTGAGTGCTGATAACAGTGTGGACTGAGTCTCGAATCGGAACTTCATTTTAGCTATACATATTGAATAATTACTTTACGAAAACACGCCTTTTCAAATATATTGAAAATTTCACCACCAAAACCTGAAAGTTTTCAGATAAAAATTCTGATATCTTTCATATTTCTGCTCAAAAGATAGATTGAGGGTACTCGTTCGAACCGCATCGCTGAGTACCCACAATTTTATGGTTTTGAGCAGAAAAAAGAAAAATAATATATACCCCTGTAAATTCCAGTTTTACTATATAAAAGTAGAGTTTAAGGGAGTCAAAATTATATAGGTATGTTTTCGTGATGATTATGTGCGATAAAATACGTAGAGTAAGTTTTCAGACATCGATCGGTATAAGCAAGCTGACTTGATATTGCAGGCTTACTCGGATGCCTTCGAATGTTACCGTGACATAACATTGCTTTTGATGACAAATTGGGGCAGTAACGTCGCGCCAAAAATTATTACGCATTTGTGCAGGCTCTCCATTTAGATAAATGTCTATTTTGTGGCTACTAACAACTGAAAATGACGCAAAATATATAGAGCAAGCGCGCGTCCTTTGACATCCAAACTCGGGACAATATTAACCAATATCAGTGCAGTAACCGCGTAATCCCGAGTGGCATAAACTATCGCCATACTGGTAACGAAAATTTTAAGAGTTGTTAAAACAAAGAGTGCAGTAACTGCGTAATCCCGAGTGGCATAAACTATCGGCATACTGGCAATGAAAATTTTAAGAGTTGTTAAAACAAAGACGATCCTCCCATTAAAGAAGTTACTCTTTGCGGATTGCTCACCCTCTTACGTCTTTATTTATTTTTTTATTTTTTTTTAATGATCGTTTGGTTCTTCTTTTTTTTGTTATGTTTCATCTTCTTTTTTCTTTTTCTTTTTTTTTTGTTCTTTTATCAATCATATTTGCTGATTTGGTATCTCGTTGTGGATGTCTACGACTGTCTTTCTATGCGGATCAAGCGGATAAATCTTCTGTGGCTGGCCAGCTTTGCAACGTATGACATTTGATGTGGGCTCCACGGGGAATGTAGGCTGCTAACCAATACCCTACTCTTCAAACGTTTTGTCTATGTTTCGGAGTTTAGTGTTGCCAATGAAGTTAAAAACAGAAAGGAGCTCTCATCAAGCACACTAAAATTGATATTGTTAGCTTAGAAATTGTTAAAGATTAGTATCGATAATAATTCTGAGATAATTTTTCCTAGTTCTCTATGGACATATATATTGTGAGTACTCATTAGAAGCACCTCGGCGAGAGAAAAGTTATCATTGATACTCCACCATAAAAAACTCCTCCAGTTATGGTTAAATATTTTACAAACGAGCGTAAATGAAATCAAGTACCAAACTGTTTTGACCACTGAGATCAAATAGTAGTCTCATGTTTCTAAGTATTTTGAAAATGTATATTGTGTTTCCTAAGTGTAAAAAGTGTATCCTGAATGTGTCATCAATCCCTGTTTCTTTCAATGGGAGGTTAAATTAAATCGGGCCCCGAGGTTATAAAACCTTTTTCATGCTCAACTCAACTGAGCAGGAAATGTCACCTGGTCATAAAAATAAAAATACCAACAATTAAAACTTATTTCATGCTCAACTCACCTGAGCATGCTCAGCCAGTTTGAGCATGAAAGAAGTTTTAAAAAAAATGTTAGCATTTTAAGATATATCAGCAAAATAAATTTAATGCTCAGCTGAGTTGAGCATGAAAAAAGATTTATAACCTCGGGTCCCGATTTAATTTAGCCTCCCTTGAGAAAAGGTATCTATGGGGCATATGCGGACAGCGAATACCCTTAATTGCTTACAGACTTATTTGAATACTGTCGGATATAATATTATATATCAGTCATTTATCGTATTGTATGGTGCATCTGCCCACACTGAGGTCTGAATAAACTTCATATCAGCCAATGAGATTGCCAGTCCAAAACAGTGACTGCCAACGAGAGAGCTTGTCAAACCAATGAAAAGCGACAGTACACATGCCACAAACCAATGAAAAGCAACAGTACGTATGCCACAAACCAATGAAAAGCAACAGTACACATGCCACAAACCAATGAAAAGCAACAGACAACATAAACAAACCAATGAAAAGCAACAGTACACATGCCACAAACCAATGAAAAGCAACAGACAACATAAACAAACCAATGAAAAGCAACAGTACGTATGCCACAAACCAATGAAAAGCAACAGTACACATGCCACAAACCAATGAAAAGCAACAGACAACATAAATAAACCAATGAAAAGCAACAGTACGTATGCCACAAACCAATGAAAAGCAACAGTACACATGCCACAAACCAATGAAAACAAATTGCTTTTCATTTTTTGTGTTATGTGTATTGTTTGTCATTTTTGATTTGCTCTTCCTCTTGATGTCTTTGTTCTGTGATTGTGGCCCTTCCTGGACATCTTCTTTACTATTTGTCAAAGTTGATTTTGCTTACCTTCTGAAAAGCGGTACACTTAAAAGAAAAGAACTTGCTCCCTTTGAAGAGGTCTTGTTCCCCTTTTTCAGAAAAGAGTAGTTGTTACAGTTTCAGTAGTTGTTATATTTTTTAAATACGCGGGGTCTTTACTTTTATTTCTTTTTCTTTGCTCGGTATTTGAGACGGACGGTGTGGATACTGAAGTATACTAACTACACATTTACAGGTCACAGACGTATCGATTCGGCTTGGTGTCTGGGATCTGCTGCGGTTTGTGATTGTGGCACTCCCTGGACTTTTCTCTTACCCCTTTCTTTAGTAACGTCCCGATCAATAAAATTACAGTGCTCAGAGAGATTGACTATTTCACCGTTACCATAACGAAAACACGCCTATTCAAATATATTGAAAATTTTACCTCCAAAAAAATAAAAATTTTCAGATAAAAATTCTGATATTTTTCGTATTTTTCTGCTCATAACATAGATTGTGGGTACTCGTTAGAACCGCCTCATTGAGGCGGTTCTAACGAGTACCCACAATCTATGTTTTGAGCAGAAATAAGAAAAATAATGTATACCCCTGTAAACCTCAGTTTTACTATATAAAAGAGGGGTTTAAGGGGGTCACAATTATATAGATATGTTTTCGTGATGCCCTCATTAAGTTGAATATCTCTATGAAGATCGACGCTGTTGTTGTTATTGTTGGTGTTAGTTTTTTTTGTTTTTTTTTTTTTATTATTTTTGCTTCCCTTAACTACTCCGTCTTGTATGTAAAACATAAATTCTGATAGGATGATTCATAAAATCTCCTAACATTTCGGGCATAGTATTAGAAGTTAAGTGTGGTATTTTAATGTGATCGAACCCTTATCCTACCCTTATCAGGAGGACTGGAAGGGCCGTGTTCCGTGACTATTGCCTTTACCTGGCATTTCCATACTCAAGTTTTATTTTTGAATGCCTGTTTCACAATATTATCTGTGTATGCATTTAATATTCTATGTATGGGTAATTCGTGGATCAGCTGAAATATGATTGGTTTATATATACAGTGAACAAAGTTAAAACAAATAACGATGCAGACAAAACTGTAGTTGTGTTATATTGAGACACCAAGACGTGAACTGTTGCGCTGACTGGCCAGAGATACTAGATTAAGACTGTAATAATGCACCTTATGTATCCAGTATTAATGATTTACAAAACTGAACCGGGACACAGCATTTCCTATAATATTTTATGTGCGCTCAGCGAAGATTCAGACCAGTCTACGCATCCCGGCAATCTGATCCAAGTCTTTGCAGGACATTCTGTGAGTAGACACGGGTCCGAAACGTCTTCAGGCGGATAGCGAAGACCCTTAAAAAAGGGGTCTATCCCAATTGTTTCCTTCTAAAAAGGATTAGATTCCTTTTCTGAAGGGAATTGGTGTGTAGTAAAGCAAACATGAGGCCACAAAAATTGTCTCACTTGGTGGAAATGATGAAAAATCTATCAGGTGTGTCCAGTCTAATTAGATATTAATTGACACATGTATGTCCAGTCCAAATAGATATTAATTGACACAGGTGTTTCTACATTTGAAAGATTATTTTAATTATTTGAGAACGGTTTTTAACTGCACAAGAAATTTCGCATTAAACCAAGAAAGGCTTCTTGGAAATGGACCTAAAAGCATTTTTGTATAATACTAAAATATGTTCTAAAGTCTAAAGTCATGTGTCAATGGTTCGATCCATTTAATAAAGTTATAATAAAGTTTTAAATAAATTTAGTTTAATGAATTGCCAACAATAGGTCACTTTTACTGTATAAAAACTTCAAACATACAAATGAATTTGAACGTTAATTAAATGAATTACGTGATAAACATAGAATACTTTTTATCCTGTCATATATATGCTGTTAGACCTGTTGTACTATAACAAGTTTCATTTCTCGTATTTTCGTATACATATGTTCGTTGTTTACAAAAACAGCTTACATTAAAGAATGTGATAAACATGTAAATATAAATATAACGGCTATCATCTCATGCATGTGATCAACATATCAATGTAAATTTAATGATTATCATCTAAGAAATGTGATAAAAATGTAAATGTTAATCACATCTGGTTATTATCTAATTACTCTGATAAATATATAAATGTGAGTCATGTATGATTGTCATCTTATCAGTATGATAAACATGTATATGTGAGTCATGTATAATTATCATCTTTTCAATGTGATAAACTTGCATATGTAAGTTATGTATGATCATTTTCTAATTAGTGTGATAAAGATGTAAACGTAAAATAAAAGTAAAAAAGGATTGCCTTTGGAAACAGAGAACACATACAAAATCACGAAAATCGGACACTTGATTTGATTGAATCTCTTCATATGCAATACTGTAGTTTGCGAGGCTGCATACGCCCCCTAGCGCCGGGAATCCGGGTCGTTTCGCCCGTGGGTCGTTTCGCCCGTGGGTCGTTTCGCCGGGTCGTTTCGCCCTGGGTCGTTTCGCCCTTGTTTTTGGGGTGGGTCGTTTCGCCCATATTAGGTGGGTCGTTTCGCCCGTGAGTCGTTTCGCCCTGGGTCGTTTCGCCCCAATATATTATAAGGCCCATACGGACATACAGATAGACAATGTAATACTATTTGTTTTGTTATGCATAAATTAATGGGGAAAAAATAAAATAAATCAATGTATTACGTTGTGTTTCTATTCAAACCAAGAATCGGCTAAAGTAGTTGCGATGGTGTGTATATATACCGTAACCTTTTTATAACACTGTTGTTTAGTCTAAAGCAGTGTTATTATAACGAAATGTGTTATGAAGAGGTCATGGTATATATGCACCCTTTTTCTATTTAGTATGGAACAACATATGAGCCAGCACACGAGATTATGGTACTTATCGCATATGCGATCAGCCAAGGCTCAGGCGCGACTGCGCATCCGCGAAGTCACACCAGAGCCTTCGCTGTTCGCACACATATAGTATAGAACTAGACGAAGATTCAGACCAAGAATCAGTCATCTAGAACCACTACGTGGCTGTACATGCGCATTTGAAGAATGTCATTACGGAAGACGAAAAGTTCCATTATCTCATGTGACGGCTCATATGTCTTCTGGTTGCTGGACTATGAAACGGTGCACGTTCCTCATGAGTAAGGGGTTTTCTCCAGTATGAATCAGGACCCCCCCCCCCAACCCGCATTCACCTAAAAATTATCGTGGGAAAGTCCAGGCCACCGTAAATATCTCCAAACATGGCCTGTCTTAAGCCTTGGTGCTTTAATAAAAAACAAGGGCGAAACGACCCACCAAATAGGGGCGAAACGACCCACGGGCGAAACGACTCAGGGCGAAACGACCCAGGGCGAAACGACCCACGGGCGAAACGACTCATGGGCGAAACGACTCACGGGCGAAACGACCCGGGACCAGCGCCGGCTTAAGCGGTATTTGATTTTCAAAATAAACAGAATGGGCTCAATGATCTCAAAGGTAATAAAATATAACCTGCACTTTGATGATGTACGGGGTGACTTTTTACGGCCGCCACACGGCACAACACCAGCTACAGTAGAGTAAAATAAAGTCAAAAAGGATTGCCTTTGAAAACAGAGAACACACAAAATCAAGAAAATCAGAGATTCGGTTTGATTGAGTCTCTTCATATGCAACACTATAGTTTGCGAGGCTGCATACGCCTCCTGGCGCCGGCTTAAGCGGTAATCGATTTTCAAAATAACCAGAATGGGCTCAATGATTCCAAAGGAAATAAAATATAACTTGCACTATGATGATGTACGGGGAGTCTTTTTACGGCCGCCACACGGCACAACACTAGTTAAAGTAGAGTAAAATAAAAGTCAAAAAGGATTGCCTTTGGAAACAGAGAACACACAAAATCACGAAAATCGGAGACTCGGTTTGATTGAGTCTCTTCATATGCAACACTGTAATTTGTGAGGCTGCATATGCCCCTATACGTAAGTCATGTATGGTTATCATCTTATCAATATGATAGACCTGTAAATGTAAGTCATGTCTGATTATCATCTATTCAATGTCATAAACATGTAAATGTAACCAATATATGTTAATTATCTATTTACTGTCATAAACATATAAATGTAAATATAATGGATATCGTCTAATTAATGTGATCAACATGTAAATGTAAATCCTACGAGGTTATTATCTAATCAATGTGATAAACGTGTACACGTATTTCATTTACTGTTATCATCTTATCAATGTGATCAACATGTAAATGTGAATACATGGTTATCATTGCATTTTTTTTCAGACTATTTGCAGCCACAACTATGCGGCGAGACAATGATCATGTCTAAATGGAATGGTGAAGATATTCACATGTTTCGACTGCAGTTAAGCCAGGACTATTACTATCCTCACAACATAGACTGCAAGTTCATACTTACAACTGGGATCCACGGTGAACATCTGTTATTTTACTTTGAGCAGTTTGATGTGTTTAACGAGAAGAACTGTAGTGCTGACTGGCTAGAGATGCGAGATGGAGACTGGAGTAACGCGCCATTTGTTTCAGGTATTTTAAAATAATTTTGTTTGGCATAATAAAAGTTTCTGGATGAGCAACAGATCGCAGTCTACTTCCGATACAAGACTTGTATCTCTTATAAAAATGGCAGGAACTTTACCAGCTTACTCATATAATATTAAATATTATATAAACTACGTTATGTAATAAGCACTTCTTTGACGTTTTGCAGGCATTGGTGATAGACTTTGCGGAAGTTTCCCTCAGTGGACACGACATAAATACGTCACTAGCCAAGACTCTCTTTATCTCAAGTTTACCAGTGGTAACACAGGGCAGTACAATGGATTCCATCTGATTGTTATTCGATTCCACAATGGTAACACACATTTGCATCCTGTAAACACGCAATACCGCCTCGTCACACTGTCAACATGACGTTTTGGCGACCTTGTATAGGCTAAGGATATTGTATAGCCCGTATGATCTGACAGATACACCTTGGTAATAATGTAGACCCAGGATCTGCAATTTTGTTATCTAGGTAGCATTGTAGGTTTTAATCAAGTAACCAAATAGATAAATTTAGCATAAGTACGGTTAGGATCCCTAGAGCATGAATATTTTGGCACAAATGGTAAAAGCCTTGCTGTGAAAAATAAATTTACGTGTTGAAAAGATTGTAATTTCAGACAAGATCATACTGTCTAGCCATGTCTTTGATGTTTGCCTAGACAATATGCACATCCTGTAAATATACCCAACAACAAACATTTTGCATAGATATCATTACAGTCTCAACACATTGCCGGCAATTAAGTATGTATATAAAACAAACTCCCTACAACAGGTATGGAGGTACCTGGTATTTTCTTAATAACTAGTTAACTAATTAGAATAGAATATAAAAGGTTGCCTTTTGAAACAAAGAACTCACAAAAGAATGAAAATCGGAGACTCGATTGTATTAAGTCTCTTTATATGCAGTAATGTAGATTTTAAAGTAAATACGTGAACTCAGGAATTGATACAATAAGATCTAATTAAGCTCCTACACCAAAGGACAAACTAACAAATAATATCAAACAGCCTCAAAATGAACTAATGGCAAGCAGAGTATGCAACTCTTTCCCAAAAAGGGGGCAACTCAGTCATCCAAACGTAACTGAATATATCTTAAAGTAACATAATCGTTAAAAGAAAAACACATTAATAAGTGAAAAACTACATAACATTTAACAAACAGTACCACAGTGAAAGTTTAAAAAGAAAGGAAGGCAATGATTAAGAATCGATACAACTACCTAACACCTTCCGTTTCAAAAAAGGTAAGAGAAAACCAAGACACCAAAGGAAAAGAAGGACGCACTTAAAATAATGGCGCTACAATCAAAACACTAGAAGCAAAAAGTCAAAAGGACAGTTTCTTCCTAAAAACTGGCAAAACGGTTATCTAAAAAATATTACCAAGACATACAACAAATTGTCTAGATAGCTTAATACCAAAGCTTATATAAATATTGTCAAGTAGAAAAGTGAGGGCTTCACACACTTTCTGACGACCATAAGATAGGCTGCATACGTCCACTAGCATCAGCTTAAGCGATATTCGATATTCAAAATAACCAGAAGTGGCTCAATGATATGGAAATGTAATCTGCACTATGATGAAGTACGGGAGGCGATTTACGACCGCCACACGTTACCTAACATCAGCTGGAGTGAAATAAAATAAAAATTCAGAGGTACCTTTTAGAAACAAAGAACACACAAACAAATGAAACTCGGAGACTTAATTAAGTCTCTGCATATGCAATAATATAGTTTGCGAGGCTGCTCAATAAAGTTGTGAAATATTAGTTTTTAGATATATAGTTTAGCAGGAATAAGCAGTATTGAAAATAATCCTGCGAGTCTTCTGTTGTGTGTCCTGTTTGGAGCTGCGTTTTCGTGCGAGTAAAACTGGTTTAAGTCCCCCCCAACCACACACCTTCTCTCCCCCCACCCTCCCCCCCCCACCCGGCCCGCCACATACGTACATACGTACACACCCGTAGTTTTCCTTCTGATTGTTCCAAGGCGGTCTCTTTGTTACAGTTCTTCTTTGTTTGTGCGTCTGTGGATTCATATGTGGAGTTTATTTTGTCATTATTTGTTCTTCATTTTTCTTTATTTTGGTGCCTCGGGAGTTTTGTGCTTCGCGATCATGGCATTTCTTGAGTATCTTCACTTACCTTTTGTGACCCTTTCTGAGTAACTCCATGTAAATTTGTGTTTTATTTGCAGGTGACTGTGAGTCCAGTGAATACAAGTGTAGAAATGGAAGATGTATAGCTCAAAGCCTAGTGTGCAATGGGTACAGTGCCTGTGGAGATGACTTTGAGTGTACAGACAAAGAAACGTCAACTTTATCAACAGGAAGTTTATTTGCTATCGCACTAGGTGTTGCTTTTATAGTAATGATGTTATGTTTTATCTTAGCATGCAGGAACAAAAGAGTAAGTATGATTTTAGTGATTACATAGTTGCAGATAAATAAAGATATCCTCAAAATATGTTTTCTTTTTTTCCCCACGAAAGCATATGTTGTGGACACTCATTAGAAGGGGAAGAGGGATCTGGCTGTTTTATTTTTCTCTGGTTAGTGGCACTGGTCTCGTCTGTCGTGTATCGTCAGGCGTGGTTTCTTTGCTCTTTAGCTTAATGTCATTTGTAAGCACTGCTCTATGATTGTGCCTCTTCCTGGACATCTTCCTTACCATTTCTCATGATCATACATGCTCATCACGAAAACATGCCTATATCATTTTCACCCCCTTAAATCCCACTTTTATATAGTAAAACTGGGGTTTACAAGAGTATACATTATTTTTCTAATTTCAGCTCATAAACATAGATTGTGGGTACGCGTTTAGAACCGCCTTGCCGAGGCGGTTCTAACGAGTTCCCACAATCTTTTTTGAGCAGAAATATGAAGAAAATCAGAATTTTTCATCTGAAACTTTTCAGTTCTTTGGTGGTCAAATTTTCAGTATATTTAAATAGATATGTTTTCGTAATGTTCACAAACAAAAATGGCTCAATTTGTCGCAACCACAGCAAGCAGAAATAACTTTTAACCGCTGTCGTTTGTCAAACACATTAAACTTAATTAGGGAGCATCCGAACATAGTAATTAAACATTTTAGAAAGAGAAAGAAAATCTCAGAATATTTATAAATGTTAAGTCGTATATATAAAACAGCAGAAAAAAAATTGTGAAAACAAGCACCAGAATAGTGTGAGCTGACATCCTTGTTTGGACAGTTAAGTGAAACTAACTGTAAAGTTGTACAGTGTTGACTTCATTTAGAGCTGTCGCTAAGGTGGACGTTAGTACACGGACGAACGAACGGACGAAACTTGCACACTTAAGTCACCCGTGCTTACGCAGATATGACAATAAAACTGAAGAAAGGTGTCTGCCGTGCGTCTAGATTTGTTGGTTACTTGTATAGTAACTGTCTTCCAATGGGTAATGCAAACAGTTTTGGGGAATGTACATTATTTTTCAAGACACTTAAATCAAATATTCCTTTTTTAACGCTTAGAATTGTGGGTAAAATTTCAGTAGAGTACATTTTGAAGTACCTTTTCTTATTTTTTGTCCAGAAAATAGGCTTTGGCATTTCATGCAAATTGCCCTATTAGGAGAAATTTTGTATGATGTGTCAAAGCCTATTTTCTGGAAAAATAAGAAAAAAAAATATCATCAGTTGGTCGTCTATTGAAATTGCACAGAGAGTAGTAAATGTTAATATGTTTTGGATTTTAATGTAAATTCATAGGTGCAAAGAAAGGAACTCCACCCTACAAATGTCACAGTAACCACACCTGTCACATCTGTGCCCAGTTCAGTTACAACTGTGGCCAATTCAGTCATAAGTTTACCCAGTTCAGTCACAGCTGTGCCCAGTACAGTCACTTGTAACATTGGAGACACTGTGCACTCTAAATTCAAAAGACAGCTGAGAAAGGTAAGTTAAGTAATTGTTTGAAACGGTTAATCATACCAGTATGATTACCTGTATAATAAAATATAAAGGGATTGCCTTTAAAACACCGAACGCATAAATAACTAAAAAAGGTAAGAGAAAAGTCCAGGGAGTGCCACAATCACAATCCGCAGCCCTTCCCAGACACCAAGAGGAAGAGTCTTCATTGAAAACAAAATCAGCATAAAATGAAGATATCCAGGAAATGCCACAATCACGAAGCATTGCCTTTCCGAGGCATCAAAACTATGAGAGATGAGGAACAATAAAACAAAATAAATGTCACATATGAAAGCATAGACGCACAAACAAGAAGAACTGCAACAGAAGAACCGCCTTGGAACGGTCAGTATGTAAACTACTGCCGATTTAAACTATTGTGGTCGCGTTTAACCTCACCATTAATTCTGATGCAGCTAAATTCGGATGGGACTTTGTATGTAAACTACTTGCTGTCATACGCCCGACTAGCAGCGTCTGAAGCAGCAGAACGTTTGATTTTCCAAGATATCCGGCCCCGAGGTTATAAAACTTTTTTTATGCTCAACTCAGCTGAGCTTGAAATTTTCTCTGCCAATAAATATGAAAATGCCAACAATAGTTGGCATTTTCATATTTATTAGCAGAGAAATTTTTATGCCCAGCTACGTTTAGCGAGAAAGAATTTGCAATTGTTAGTAATTAAAGATTTATAAGCAGGACAAATTTCATGCCCAGCTGAGTTGAGCATGAAAAACGCTTAAAACCTCGGGCCCAGAATGGGCTGGATGATCTCAAGGACACTAAAGATATAACCTGAAATGTAATGAAGTACGAATGGTGACTTCAACGGGCATTAAACATGAACTGTAGTGAAGTCAAATAAAGTCTATAAAGGTTGCCCTTAAAAAGACCAAACACATATAAGAACAAATATCGTGAGTTTTGGTTTCGTTCAGATTCTTCGTATGGCTGCAATATAGTTTCATACGGCAGCAATACAATATTAGTAAACAATTCCAACGAAATGTCAATTGTTTTACTGTTATTCTGGAAAGGATTTACTCTTAAAGGAAGGAATTCGCTCCCAAGAAGATCCCTAAATATTTCTTTTTCAGAAGGGAATCATGTGCTTTAAATCAAACATGCAGTCACAAAAGCTGTCTCTCTTGTAATAGAAAGGCTAAAATCTACCAAAACGAAAAGTCCAGGTAGTGCCACAATTATAAAAAAAAAAAAAGGTAACAGAAAAGTCCAGGGAATGCCACAATAACAAACCGCAGCCCTTCCCAGACATCAAGAGGAAGAGGAAACCGACAAATCCAAACAAGCACAAATCGAACAAAAGTACGAAAAGCACTAAGATTAGCTCTCTCTTCCCCAAGCGAGGTAATCGCAAATGCTAAGAGGACAGAAAAACACAAGAACAAAATAACACAATGTTTAGACATAAATCGCCTCGTAGAATAAACCACAAAGAAAAAGATAAGAGAAAAGTCCAGGGAGTGCCACAATCACAAACCGCAGCCCTTCTCAGACACCAAGAGGAAGAGGAAGACCGAGACCACCGCCTTAGAACGGTCGCCTTAGAACGGTCAGTCGCAGCCAATCCCTGACACCAAGAGAAAGGAAGAAACAAGAGACACAAACCCGCGCAAACCAAACAAACGCACAAAAAGCACACTGGCCAGCTCTCCCTTCCCCAAGCGAGGAAATCGCAATGCTAAAAGGTTTGATAAACACAAGGAAAGACTAAAAATAAACTGCCTCGTAGAATAAACAACAAAGCTATACAGAGTAAGAGAAGCACCGGGACCAACATCAGTACTACCGTGGGGTTTAAAGCCCTTTAACAGTCGACTGACTTCACCCTGGGCCCCGCTGCTACTCTTAATACAGAAATACATAAACACTCGGTTTGCATAACGGGTCACTACTCAGTCGATGCATCATAGCAAAAACATAAAAATTAAATAAATCACTGTGATAAATAATGACGAGTGCTCATCGTTAATTCTTCACCCACTGCGAGTCAGAGTTAAGGAAAACCAATAATTGCACCACGGTGGGCCAAGCCAAAGACACATAATCAAACCCAAATCCTCTTGTTAAAGCTTCACGAAGAGGCTGTCATTGAGTATTACGCCCACACCCAGTACAGCCAGTTTCCCTTAATTTAACAAAACTGACAACGATAATGTAGTTACACACCTGTAAATTCGAGATTTTTGAAAGTAGTATAATTGGAAACGATCTAAGTTATTCTTAAGGATAAAGTACTCAAGTATTCTTTGATATCTTTATATGTTTAGCCCATGTACTACTTTTAGAAAGTCTAATACACGAATATCTTTGTGTTTGCTTTTTAGAAAGATGTCTCCGATGATAAGAGAGAGCTTTGTTCTGAGAGCACAAAAGAAAGCTATCCCCATGCTGATCAGAAGACAAAGAGGAGAATTCCCAAAGTAAGGCAACAGGTCAAGGCGCAGCAATCACCTGTTACCTGCCACGCATTCAGTATTGATTCAGGCCATGTAGATTCTGGAGTGGCTGGTGAATTTGACGATTTCGATAGTATCATAGGTAATGTTGGTACCATCCAAATGAAGCCATTATTTAGTTATGACATGGGCAGCAGTGAAACGACTAACCCAAATGAAGTTTACACTGGAACTCTTACGAAGGAAATGAAACTATACAGCAATGAAAACACACAACCTAAAGCAATATATAGAGTATTCTACCGACACGAAAAATAATGTATTTGCTCAACATAAGACATTCAACCAAAGAGATTACACAATATACAACTTATTTAGCCGTATTATTCACGTTCGAATAATATACAGAGTGTACAAACGACTCAAGATAGAGTTACTCACCCGCGAAACAATCTTTTGAACAACTGGATTGAGATAAAAGAGTTGAAAAATGCAAGTACATAAATACAATGCAACTAGATATTTACCGATCATGTATCTCGTTTTCATAACAAAATATGTGGAGATACCAGGAAATGCCACAATCACAAAGCACAGCCTTCCCGAGGGCTTTATTTGCGTAACGTGTGTATTACTTTGATTGTTTAACAGCATAGACAATTCTGTAAATATTCAAATGCTAATATTTTAGCCTATCCTTTGAGACTAATCAAGCTTTAACCCCCAGTTATTTAATTCTGACCGTTCCAAGGCGGTACTTTCAGTATGGTACGTTCAATTTTCTGTTGTGTTTCACTTAAAAATGTTTTATTAACAATTACATAAAACAAAGTAAGTAAAAATTACAGAACTAAAATAATTATAAGTATCATGCCACAATCACAAGCCGTAGCCCTTCCTAGACATCAAGAAGAAGAGAAAACAGACAAATCGAACAAACGTACGAAAAGCACTGAGATTAGCTCTCTCTTCTGATAAGCATAAGTAAAAATTACACAAGGCAACACTTAAAACGAATCGCCTCGTAGAATAAACCACAAAGCAACAAATAGTAAGACTAACAAGATAAGTTACAGATATATTCAATTAAGTTGAGCAATTCATCTGCTGTCTGTTTTGGAAAGGGCTGCCAACGCTGCTAGTCATATGTCCTTTTTGTAGCCGTTTAAATGTATTTGTATGTTTTTGTTGTTTTTTTTTGTTTTTTTTTTTTTTTTGTTCCTTTTTTTTTTTTTTTTTTTTTTTGTAGAGAACTTGGTGTGCATCTAAATGTGTCAGTTCCAGAGGTCACTTATTTACTTAGTGTCTATCTATTTGCAGACCAGTTTAATTCATGGAAGTAAAACAAACATGTTGTACGTAGGATTTATTTTCGAAGGTTTTCACGCGTTGCTATGAAAACATAATGCGACAAAAGTCGATTTCTGCAAGTCTTTAGTTTGGTTAAAATCAGCTTTAACTATACACTGCTGAGAAGGGTTTGTAAACCAGAAATTCCATGAAACAAAAAATTCAAAGCATTACAGTTATAGGGCTAAAAGGCATACCCTGACATAAGCCACAAATTTTCCGGTGTTTGGTATTAACGCCTTTTCTTATTTCTACCATTTGGAAGAAAAGCACTAACATTAGCTCTCTCTTCCACAAGCGAGGTAATCGCAATACCTTTTATAAAAGGACTGAAAAACACAAGAACAAAATGACACACGGAAAGACATACAACAAACTCTTAATACAGAAAAACATAAAAATCGGTTCGCATAAAGGCTCCCAACTCAGTCAATGCATCAAACAGATCAAATGATAAGCAAAGACGAGTACTCATGGCTAATTCTACTGTGTGACAGAGTAAATGAAAACCAATAGTTGAACTAAGGCTAGCCAAACCAAAGACAAATTGCCAAGCCCAAACCCACTGGTAAAAGTTTTACGAAGAGGCCGCCATTGAGTCTGAGGCCCGAAAACATAAGAGGTTGTGTTTTTAAAAAAAAAATCAAAAGAACGAAAATCAGAGGCTCAGTTTTATTTAGTCTCTTTATTTGTAGCTATGTAGTTTGTTCTTGGATCGTTGTTTTAAAATATCAACATCATAATGAAGTTAACAAAGAAGCAGAGCCTTTCCGCGGCGCTGAAAGAAGAAGAGATGATGGACAAACAATGACAAGACACAGTAACACAGTTGCAATAATCGACATACAAACAAACTAGCCACAGCTGAGGAACTGCTTTGGAACGGTCAGTGGAAAAATAAACGACTTGAGGTTTAAACTAGTTTTACTTGATCGAAACCTCAACCTTAGTTTTGATGCAGCTCAAAATTATACGAATGTTTTCGGTCCGCATCTGGTCCTCTGCCTAATCAGTGAAACTGTAAAACACATATAATCATAATAAATGCAGTAAAAATGGAATATTTAATGGCGATCTGAAACCAGAGCAAACGAAAACCACAAGTCAGACCACGATGAGCCCGCTATGAAGTAGCTATTGTTAGACGCCAAACAAAATTGGAATCCTAAACAAAATTGATATATGCCTTGCTTATAAATATGTAGCACAACATTTTGTGTTGCATTACGCAATTTATTGTCTAGAACAGAATCAGGTATTTTGCGTAATGCAGCTAATGTTCCTGTTAACATTGTTAACTGCATTATACAGCTCTTAAATATGTTTTACTATTTGATTGTTCTGCAGGAGAATTGGCATGTTTTCTTTGTCTGGAATACTTTTATGCCCTTGCATTAACCGACGATTCTGAGGTTGTCGGCTCAGGAAACGTTTGTTTGGTTTCAACGTGACTAGATTCATAAAAAAAGTCATTAAGATGATACCGATAAGTGAAATTAGCATTTGAATCATAGGTTTCTTGCATTTTATTCAAATCTGTGTAAACGCGCGTGCAGTTTTAGTTGTTCCTGTACGAAATATATTTCCGAGGTGAATTAAGAATAATACTTATTCACACATACATTGTATATGGCCAGATGATTACGCAGATCTTTCTCAAGCCAAGCTATTGTAATTATATAATGTAGATAATGTTTCATAATACAAAGTACCCAGCGGGCATACTACGTTGAAACAACAATGCAACGTGTTAAAGTTTTGACATTGTTTCGACAGTGTTTCAACGTTTTTTGCCTACTGGGCAATTATTTCATGGTTATTTGGACAGAAGTTAATTTTATAGAAGCTTGAGGCTTTGCAAGACTGGTGTTAACAACACTGCCACCAATGACAAATAGTCTGCAAGGTTTTTTGCACGCTGTACTTTTCAAACATTTTCCAAACAGCCCAGTACAAACATGTACAGAGGTCGTAACAATAATTAAGAGCAAATCACACCAGCATCCTCAGGATGAGAACAGTCATGAGTATACATTGTGCTATGCCCACACTGCAACAGCGTACTTTCAGAACCGCTGCAATGTGAATTTTCGTAAAGAATCGCACCACCGCCAGCCGGATAGTCTCCAACAACGCCTGAACTGTAACAGAGATGTAAAACTTTCTGTAACAAACATTATCATACAGAAAAGATTCTTAGTGTCCGAGTATGCAATAATATCGCTTATATACTAGATTTAAGTTTTCGTAAATCATATAGTGTAACACATAGGCTTATGTTCATGGTCCTTTGTAATCGCCGAGTCCACTTGGAGATTTTTAAAATTTATATAAAGCTCCCTAATAAGGCCTAATGGGTCGTAAGATCCTAAATGTTTAGTTTCTATAGCGTGGATGATCTACTTTCGGGTCGCTGGGTTGGATATGTTTTTTTCATTGTGACACCTAATGGACAACTTCATTCTTAACTTTAATTTTATAACAATGAAATGCTTTATACCTGTAACCCAATTGTTTACAAGCAACTCTTGCATCATTGCTGTCCCATTCATCGTCACAAATTGTACCCCAAGCTCCATGATAACACATCTCTACTGTTCCTCGATTGCCTGAACCTCCGTTGACTAATCGTATTTGTCCATCTGAAGCAGATAAACTGTTACATTTATTGAAAACTTTGGAGTGACTGCCACATGTTAGCTGATGTACGAAATAAATTGGCGAAATACCTTGGCAAGTCAATTCAACGCTTAACTAAACATTTTTGTCATCCAGTGAAAACAAAACAAAATACGAGGATATCCAGAAAAGGCCACATTAACATAATCAGTCTCCTGAGGCAACCGTATGAGATTCCCATCACGCATTTTATCGCTCAGTGTCAAGAAGAAATTGTTAGCCCTTCAGAAAAGTTTTGTACATGCTGGTGCAAGAAATGTTATGATTGGGCCGAATGCTGTAAGTGATTGGAAATTTAACATTCATTAATATTATTGATAAAGAAATCTCGTTTTACTCTAAAACCAGACTGGTTTGCTGCTTAACCTAAAGTTTATTTTCATAATTCAAATACGTATATCTAGGGATGTCTTTAAAAGTGTGTTTAGCTTCCAGACGACAAATATGCGAATAACGTTACTGTTGTTTGATGGCTACGTTCTGTAAATACCTTAAATACCTTAAAACAGCTTAAAACACATCAGTGTTTTTCTACTAAGAATTTCAGAGTTTTTATTGGTGTATCACCTTCATTCAACATTCATTCACTCTTATCCTTTTGACATATTTTGAAAAGTGAATAAATGAACATGGATCCCGATTTATCATGAATAATATACTGTGATCAATATGTCTAACTTCAAAGGAAAATATGAAAAGTAAATTAGTGAACTCAGGAACTGATACAAAAAGATACACAACAAGCCGCCAACACCAAAGGGAAAGACAGACAAATACAACTAGAACAGTGTTTTCGGAGGAAAACGTATGTCCCCCACCAGTTTGAACAGACATATTGTTAAAATAGATTGTATCTATAATAAACTCAAGGTCACAATATACCTATATGTAAGTTTGGTCAAAATTCATCCATTTCTCAATGAGATAGGGTGCTGACAAGCCATTTTCTAAAACCATAGCCCTTGTGTAACCTTGAAAATGGAATCAAGGTCACAAAAATCTAATCAGTTCTTGTCTCTCTACTCTTAATACAGAAATACATAAAAAATCGGTTCGCATAAAAGCTCCCAACTCAGTCAATGCATCAAAGCGAAAACATAAAAATCAAATTAATCACTATAATAAACAAAGACGAGTACTCATGGCTAATTCTACTGTATGCCAGAGTAAATGAAAACCAATAGTTGAACCACGGCGGGCCAAGCTAAAGACATATCGTCAAGCCCCAACCCACTGGTTAAAGATTTACGAAGAGGCCGTCATTGAGTCTGAGGCCCGAACCGCCGTCGTGCAATTAAAGAGTGAAGCATAGCCATCAACAATGATTGGGTTGACAACTAGGCATGCAGTCTGCCGCATAATATCCAGGCTATAGCCAATTCTTTTATAACGGTTAATAAGTTTTCTGAATTACTCCGAAAGTTAGATTTAACTACAATTTTTCTAAATCTGTACACTAAGTCACCGTAAAATTCGGGTTCCGATATACCTTGTTGCAGAAGTGTTTTCAGACCTTAATGTGACCTTGAAAATGGGGTCAAGGTTGTCAAAAAAAGGTATGAGAAAAGTCCAGGGAGTGCCACAATCACAAACCGCAGCCCTTCCCAGACACCAAGAGGAAGAGGAAATCGACAAATCTAAACAAGCACAAATCGAACAAACGTACGAAAAGCACTACGATTAGCTCTCTCTTCCCCAAGCGAGGTAATCGCAATACTAAAAGGACTGAAAAACACAAGAATAAAATGACACATGATACGACATACAACAAATCGCCTCGTAGAATAAACCACAAAGCAACAAAGAGTAAGACTAACGACGTGACCACCGCCTTAGAACGGTCAGTAGAGTAAACCACCGGGTTTAAAACTAACCAGTTCTTTTCCATGTCTCAACAATTAAGATGTAGAAGTTTGGTCAAAATCCATTCATTCTTTTAGGAGATATGGTGCAGACAAGCAATTTTCCAACAATATAAGCCCTCCCGCGACCTTGAAAATGGGGTCAAGGTCACCAAAATCTAATCAGTTCTTTTACATGTCCCAGCATTGTAGATGTGCAAGTTTGGTCAAAATCTATTTATTCCTACAAGAGATAGGGTGCGGACAAGCTATTTTCCAACAAATCTAAGCCCTCCAGTGACCTCGAAAATGGGGTCAAGAACACCAAAATCTAATCAGTTCTTTTACATGTCCCAGCATTGTAGATGGGCAAGTTTGGTCAAAATCTATTCATTCCTACAAGAGATAGGGTGCGGACAAGCCATTTTCCAACAATCTTAGTCTCCTGTGACCTTGAAAATGGGGTCAAGGTCACCAAAATCTAATCAGTTCTTTTACATGTCCCAGCATTGTAGATGTGCAAGTTTGGTCAAAATCTATTTATTCCTACAAGAGATAGTGTGCGGACAAGCCATTTTTCAACAATCTAAGCCCTCGTGTGACCTTGAAAATAGAGTCAAGGTCACCAAAATCTAATCAGTTCTTTTACATGTCCCGGCAATATAGATGTGCAAGTTTGGTTAAAATCTATTTATTCCTTCAAGAGATATGGTGCGGACAAGCCATTCTCCAACAATCTAAGCCCTCCTGTGACCTTGAAAATGGGGTCAAGGTCACCAAAACCTAATCAGCTCTTTTACATGTCCCAGCAATATTGATGTGCAAGTTTGGTTAGCATTTTTCCCCCTCCCAATGATACATTTGTGTAAGTTTGGCTAAAATATGTCCATTCAATAAGGAGATAGAGTGCGGAGAATAGGCTACGCCGACGCCGACGCCGACGCCGACGCCGACGCCGCCGCCGACGGGATCCGCACTAAAAACAATATGTCCCCCCCCCCAACCCCCCATGGTGGGGGGACATAATTAAACTGCCACAATATGATCAGATGACGAGCAGAGCTGGCAACCTTTTCCCAACAATTGTCAGTAGACAACATAGATCGCCTATAGGGGCATAAGTTGGAGGAGGGCCAAAAAAGCCAAAATAAACTGCAGCATCTGAAGATAACCAAAAAGTACCCCTAAGAACCACTGAACAAGAAATCCTGTCACTGGATGTTTCTTGTCATAATGATCAAAAATATATATGGTTTAAGGATGGGGATCTGAACAGTTTCTGAGATATTAGGCCTTTTATGAATTGGAGGGGTCAGGGCATACCCCGGGGGATCCTTTGGATGTGCCTTATTATAAAGGACACCAATATATATGGTTGAGCAGTGGGATCTGAAATGTTTCTGCGATAAAAGATCTTTTATAAAACAAAACCGGTGGTGCATGCCCTTGGGGTCCCCTCAGTTAGTATCATTGGATGGTTCTTATCCTTAGGAACAAGAATATGTATGGTTAATGGTTTCTAAGATATTCGGCCTTTTATGAAGTGAAAGGCCTAGGGTAAGGCGACACCCTGTTAGTGTCACTGGATGCGTCTCATCATAAAGAACAGGAATATATATGCTTTAGGGTTTGGCAACTGAACGGTTTCCGCGACATAAGGCCTTTTATGAAGTAAAGGAGTGAATGAAGTCCCAGTGGGACCCCCAGGCAGTGTCACTGCATGTATCTCATAATGAAAAACAGTATGTATACGTTTGAGGGCTTGGGACCAGCACCGTTTCTGAGATATGAGCCTTCTTAACTGTGGTGGGGGTGAGTGGGCCATACCCCTGGGGGATCCCCGGTCTGTCATTGAATGCGTCTTATCATAAGGAACAACAATATATATAGTTGAGGGTGGGGATCTGAACGGTTTATGAAATATAAGGCCTTTTATTAACGAGAGGGGGTGGGATATACCCCCAGGGGATCCCCAGTATATATATTATTTGATGCGTCTTATTATAAGGAAAACCAATATATATATGGTTTAGGTCTGGGAATCTGTACGGTTTCTGAAATATAAGCTCTTTGTTAATTGGAGGGAGTGGGGCATACCCCTTAGGGATTCCCGGTCTAAATTTGTGGAAACGTTCCTCGAAGGATTGTCGATATTCAAAAGGTCGTCCAAATCAGATGAAGTAAAAAGCTTCAATAATATTAGCTTCTTTATCATTAGAAAGAGACATCACAAATCTCTTTCATTACAAAACAAAAACATATATGCTACAAGAGGAGCACAATTAGTACCCATCGGAATGACCACAATTTGTCTAAGTAACTAAAAAACCGTATCTAATGAAAACGTTGTCTAAAAGGTATATTAATCCGTCACAAACGTTTTAACAAGACGGTTGACCGTATTTTTCAGGCAGTTAAACTGCTATAACATAAATGTTGCCTTCGTGATACTAGACCACTAGCAACTAATCAAAGAATAAATAATAATGAATATATGCTATACTGACAATATAGCATCATACTTTAATTGTCATACGATCCTCTAAACACCATAGAAATGAACACCTTAGACATGCTTAGACAATCACGGTTGACCACTTTGCTCATCTCTTTAATTGCACGCCGGCGGGTCGGGGTTCAAACTCTATTATGGCCCCGACTTCTTAGTGCTTTTCGTACGTTTGTTTGATTTGCGCTTGTTTGGTTTTGTCTATTTCCTCTTTCTCTTCGTGTCTGGGAAGGGCTGCGGTTTGTGATTGTGGCACTCCTTGGACTTTTCTTTTACCTTTTTCTTTTAAAAAAAATATTCATTAGATGGTCTTGGCCGGAACTTTTTTATGTCTGTTTCTTGGCTCACCGGGGTTCAACTTGTGATTATCTTTTGTTCCAGTATGCCAGCGGTGTTGTTTAACAACCGAGGGACCTCAACATGTCTTTGTTTCTATTGAGTCCCTCATTTTGGTTTCATTATAGGCTTTATCTATGATTTATTTGTTGGCCGTAATTATTCATGGATGAGTTAGATACAAAGGTAAGATAAAAGTCCAGGAAGTGCCACAATTACAAGCCGCAGCCCATCCTAGTCGAAAAGGAAGAGGAAACAAACAAAACCAAAGAAGCGCAAATCGAACAAACGTACGAAAAGCACTAAGATTAGCTCTCTCTCTCTGTTTCCCAAGCGGGGTAATCGTAATGCTAAAAGGACTGAAAAAGACATGAACACCGTTGAATAAACCACAAAGCAACAAAGAGCAAGAATAACACCGGGACCACTGCCTTAAAATGGTCAGTAGAATAAACCAACGGGGTGGGGAAGGGTAAAGCACTTTTACGGCCAGCCAACTTCACCCTTAGTCCGATGCTACTCTTAATACAGAACTACATAAAATTCGGTTCTTATAAAGGCTCCGAACTCAGTCAATGCATCAAAGCGAAAAGATAAAAATCAAATTAATCACTATGGTAAACAAAAAAAGGTAAAAGAAAAGTCCAGGGAGTGCCATAAACACAAACCGCAGCCCTTCCTAGACACCAAGAGGAAGAGGAAACCGACAAATCCCAACAAGCACAAATCGATCAAACGTACGAAAAGCACTAAGATTAGCTCTCTCTTCCCCAAGCGAGGAAATTGCAATGCTAAAAGGACTGAAAAAGACGAGTACATATGGCAATTCTACTGTGTGCCAGAGTAAATGAAAACCAATAGTTGAACCATGGTGGGCCAAGCAAAAGACGTATCGTCAAGCCCCAACCCACTGGTTAAAGTTTTACGAAGAAGCCGTCATTGAGTCTGAAGACCGAACCGCCGTCGTGCAATTAAAGAGTGAAGCATAGCCATCAACAATGACTGGGTTGATAACTAGGCATGCAGTCTGCCGCATAATATCCAGGCTATAACCAATTCTTTTATAACAGTTAATTATTTTTCTGAATTGTTCTGAAAAGTTAGATTTTCCCACAATTTTTATAAATCTGTACACTAAGTCACCGTAAAATTCTGGTTCCGATATAAAACGCCCTGCGAAGTTTAAAACAAAGATAGCCCTGCCTAAGAAGTTTGGCAGTAAGGGCTTTATTACGGCAGTTAAAGTCACTAAGATTTGAAGAAGCTCAGGCGAATCTAATAAGCTGAGATATGTATACCCCATATGAGGTACTCCGGGGGACATACCAGTACTTCAGTACTGACCGTCTAAGGCAGTACTTTCATTGTGGTACCCTGTTTTTTTGTTATGTAGTGTTTCACTTTCTTTTTTTTTTCTTTTAACTATTATGTTAGTTTATGTTATAGTCAGTTAAGTTTGGGTAACAGACTTGCCATCTTTTTTGGGAAAGAGTTGCCAACTCTGCTTGCCATTTGTTAATTTTGTGGCTGCTTAATTGTATTTGTCTGTATTTCCCTTTGGTTTTCGGGGCTTGATGTGGAATTGATTGTATCATTTACTGAGTCCACTTATTTACTTCTCATAGCTTATCTTTAAAGTTAGATATATTGATCACAGTATTGTATTCATGGTAAATTAAATCCGGATCCATGTTATTTATTTATCACGTTACCTTTGTATTTAGTATTTCCTAAGCAAGACCTATATTCTACTGGGTCACCGATGCAGAAACTTCCCGTTTCTGACGGACTGGGGTTAGAGCATGACCTCCGCCTATGTGATGTTCCAACTCCGCATTCCGTGTCACAAGAGCTCCATGAGTTCCAAGTTGTCCAGCCACCATGCACTAAAATATCATTGTAAAAGTTATAGAATAAATTCTAATAAAGGGATCCTTAGGAAGTAGAGAACAAACAACAAATAAAAGGTAGCAGATTTGGTTGGATTTAGTCTGCCCATGAGGTATAATGGAAATGCCCCCTTTAATTTCTCAATGTTGAGTCGGGTCACAGAAGCTTCACCTATGTTGTCATTATTGTTCGAAAATATATTTTGTTGTGTTGGTCCACTGAATAACCCCGACTAAAACTAAACAATTATGTGTACCAGGGCTAACGGCGATGCTTGAATGTCAATAACAATCAAGCATAAGTGAAGACATCTAAGAAACGCCACGAAGCACAGTCTTCTGGAGGCATGGTAAGGAATGGCCAAAAAAAGAACATATGAAAACATCGACGCACACCGACGCACAAACGAAAAAGAATTGCAACCTATAACAGCATTCAGCACCACCCCAAGTAGTCTATGCAGATGTTTTGTTTTTTTTCTCCCAAGTGGAAATTCAGATGTAGACCCATTTTCTTGCTGCTCTAACAATTTGCCACAATAACGAAGCACAGCCTTCCAGATGCATGGTAAGGAGAGATTAGGACCAAAGAATGGCAAAAAAGTACCACATATGAAACCATCGATGTACACCAAAGCACAAACAAAGAAGAACTGCAACATACAACAGCATTCAGCACCACCCCAGGTAGTCCATGCAGATGTTTGTTCTACGAAATGGAAATTCAGATGCAGACCCTTTTTCTTGCCGCTCTAACATTCCGGCAGCTCTCTATATAACTGCCTCATTTGCTTAATATGGCCTCTTGGCCCACGGTTACACGCACTGAACTATCATTGCGGTAACAGTTTTTCAGTTGGTTGTTTCACTTTCATTTATGTTTTCATATTCTGTCTGCTTACGATATGTACTTATTATTGGAGCTTACTGATCTATCCTTGACTCTAAGGGGTGGGCGTTCGTAAAAATATAATGAAGTTACCTAGCAAAGACCATAACGATATTTGTTTTTTTTTTTTCAGAAGATCATAAATATGTATTAAAAAAAAACTCGGGAAGGCCACATTCACAAAGATCAAATAAGACCAAGAAAGGCAAGTGGAGGAAGTCATAACAACAAATAAAACAAAGAGGACAGAAATATTTTTCAGGCAGTTAAACTGCTATAACATAAATGTTGCCTTCGTGATACTAGACCACTAGCAACTAATCAAAGAATAAATAATAATGAATATATGCTATACTGACAATATAGCATCATACTTTAATTGTCATACGATCCTCTAAACACCATAGAAATGAACACCTTAGACATGCTTACCTCTAAATCTTTCACATATGGGTAAGAAATCCTTTGCATTAGCAAAAAAAGGTAAGAGAAAAGTCCAGGGAGTGCCACAATCACAAACCGCAGCCCTTCCCAGACCCCAAGAGGAAGAGGAATCAAGTTTGTGTAACAGACTGGCGGATGGACATTGAGTGAAATCCGGTAGAATGTTTCCATACGTTATATTTAAATTTATAACAACATATTTTGGTCTGTATTTTCAACACCCACACATACACACACGCACTTAGAAATCGAAACACTGTCGTACAAATGATTTGCAAATAGAATGGAAGGCATGGATCAGGAATCGATACAATTACCTAACATCTTCTGACTAAGAAACCAAAGGGAAAGAAGGACACACGTAAAGCAACGGCACCACAATCAAAACACTACAAGCAGAAAGCCAAAAGGACAGTGTTTTTCCCAAACAATGGCCAAAACGGCAACCCAAAATCAAACTTTCACCAGGACATACATGCAAAGACATACAATGACAGAAATAGTAACAGAAATGCAAAATATAATAAAAGATAGAAATGTAAACAGCTGTAAACAGATGTCTATTGATACAAAGAATCTGCAGTTTCTTCATATTCGAAATATAAATAAAAGCTATAAGGGTTGCCCTTGGACACACAGAACGCATAGAAGAATAAAAATCGGAGTCTGTATATCATCACGAAAACATGCCTATATAATTTTGACCCCCTTAAACCCCACTTTTATATAGTAAAGCTGGGGTTGACAGGGATTTACTTTATTTTTCTTATTTTGCTAAAAAAAGCACAGATTGTGGGTACGCGTTAGAACCGCCTCGCCGAGGCGGTTCTAACGAGTACCCACAATCTAAGTTCTGAGCAGGAATATGAAAAATATCAGAATTTTTTATCTGAAAATTTTCCTTTTTTGGTCGTAAAATTTTCAATATATTTAAATAGGCTTGTTTTTGTAATGTATCGGAGCATATATTAAATAAGAATTCGTAAAAAAATTGTAGACATTAAATAATGGTTGTGAGTCTCAAAAATAAGTCATTTAAATTATTTAGTGCTTATCTGTAAGACGTATGTTTTTTTGTTTATTGTTGTTGTTGTTTTATTTTTTTTTTTTTTTTTTTATTTTTTTTTATTTTTTTTTTTTTTTTGTTTTGTTTGTTTTTTTTTTTTTTTTTTTTTTTTTTTTTCCAAGGGTAACCTTTATAGAGTTTATTTGACTTCACTGCAGTTGGTGTTAATGCCTTATGGCGGCCGTGAAAAAATATCTTGTACTTCATCATAGCCCAGATTTGATTTTAATTTTTCTTGGGGTCATTGGGTACATTTTGATATGATATCTTTGAAAATCGAGATTCGCTCAAGCCTGGAGGTACTTCGGAGGAATATGCTACTCCGCAAACTACATAACTAACATAAGAAGAAACTGATACTCTGGTTTTCTTCCTTTTATGTGTTTTTCGATTTCAGTGTCATTCTTTATAGAGTTTATTAGAGAAATATTGGACTTTACCAGGGCAGCTAATTGTCGTACAAGCCTTTTGTTGCGTATGAGAACCAATACAATTTGCTCCATTGTTGGCGGGGCGAGGGTCTGAGCAGGATCTCTGTCTAATGCTTTGTCCAGTCCCGCATGAAACGCTACAGCTTGACCAGAATGACCATTCGGCCCAGTTTCCATCCACTGCAATACAATAAAACCCTATTTTCATTTTGGAAGCAATCAGTTGGTTTTATAAGGATTTCATGCAAAGTGTTAAGTAAAGTAATTACTGGAAAACTGTGTACCTCTAACACAGTTCGATTACCGATTCGCTTTCCTAACTAATGATTGTTTGGTGATTAACACTGTGCATGCTTTGTAAAAGTTTCAGCAGACGACAGTTTTAAATATTCCCTTATTTTCCTAGAAAATAACATCTGACACTTTATGCAAAATGTCTCCTTAGAAAACAATTTGCAGGAAGTGTCAGATCCAATTTTCTCAAAAAAAATAAGCGAAATGTCATCAGTCGTATGCCGATTATTCCCATTATGTGGAAAGTGATAAATACCATGTTCAAGACAATACAAACATTGGTTGTTCTATCCATTTCGCAGAGACTGTTATAAACAAACATATGCATTGCGTATAGCAAGTAGAAGCAAATATGAGCTTAATTAATTAAGGGTGCTAAAATTGATGAAGCCTCAAACTACAAAGTCGATTCTTAATACATCATTAAATGTCAGGTCAACATACCAAAATTACACTTCGGAAAAGCATAAGGCGGTATACACAAAGGCAAAATTAGCAATGTTCAGAGAGACAGAAATGGACCCAAAATGTATTGGGTATAATCAGTGGTCCATGGAAAGTAAGCATTACTTGGCAAGCACTCTTCGCCAATCATGTCTAGTAGCCTGAACAGAGATTTCGGAAAATATAAGAATTAATATCCGGGGTTTAGAAAGTTTGAATGAAGTGTGTTTCTATTGAAAATCAACACTTTTTAACTTGTTATTTTTGTAAGCAGATGTCATTCAATAGTATATTATTTACTTTAAAATAAATTCCTTACCACTTTCAATTTTATAAGGGTAATGACTACAATCACACAGCTTTCTCCACATGACGTAGCTACATATTACTCTTTTAGATATGCATAAAATACATATGAAGAGTAAATAAGTGAACTAAGGAACTGATACAATCAGATCCACATCAAGTCTCAACATCAAAGGGAAAGACAGACAAATAGAATTAAATAACCACAAAAAGAACAGATGGCCGGGTCATAGCATTTTCTTCAAAACTGCATGTGCACCGAGCGAAACCTCAGATCGCGCACTTTGTGGATAGTGATAGTTGAGGATCAAGCGTCTTCCAGAGGACAGCGAAGACCCTGATAATTCTCAGTGGGTACGCAGGCTGATCTGAGTATTTCACTTGTCGCATATGCAATCTCGTTGGAAATGCTGTTCCCCCAGCTCATAAGTAGTATAGGGTGACACTATGGGTACCCATAGTGCCACCCTATACTAATCTCATATCATTTTCCTGCCTATCTACCATTATGTAGACTTGTGTATCATTATGTAGACTTATCTACCACTTATCTACCATTATTTAGATGTATCTACCATTATATAGACTGACTATTTTGAAGAATACCTGGGCATGGCTTAATAAGGCATAAGGCATATTTTGTAGAATCACCAAAGCAGTAGTTTCCTAGTAACGATGGTCGTGGGTTCGTGCAGCTGCGTGTCCTGTGTGTGATACCCTGTCCACATGTGCTACTACAAGCTTCCCAGTGTGCCCAGGAACTCCATCCTCCGTGAACTATAAAATTCATACAGGTTACTGCAGTGTTTTATGAACGTTTGACACTGGTAGCCGCAACGTGGGTAAAACTTTGTGTTTTTCAGTCCTTTTGGCGTTGCGATTGCCTCGCTTGGTGCTGGGGGTGCCTTTGGTGCTTTTCGTGCGTTTATTTGCTTTGCGCTTGTTTGGTTTTGTCTGTTTCCTCTACCTCTTGGTGTCTGGGAAAGACTGCGGTTTGTGATGGTGGCACTCTCTGGGCTTTTCTCTTAACTTCTTTTTACCCTCTGACTTGTGCGCCCAACAGAGACTCAAATCAGCCTGCATTCTTGTCAGAGTCGTTTCTGTCCGCATGAACACTTAGCATCCTTGGATGTCCAAAATGCGCCATGTGAAGATTCTGATCAGACTGCGCGAATGCGCAGGCTGATCTGAATCTTCGCTGGGCACACCTGTTTGAATGCGCTTTTTTTTTTTCTTTTTTTTTTTTTTTTTTTTTTTTTTTTTTGACGTTGCGTCTCATTGTGTTGTATGTGTATGAAAAACGTGTAACACTGTTGATGACCAAAAATGTCAATATTTTTATATGATTTTTGTTCGATATCATGAAGAAAAAACGCCAAACATGTTACTTGAATAAGTACTATGACTCAACGTCACATCTATAAACCAGAAGATACGAATGTAGAGGAGTACAGACTTCAAGACCATTATTACTAGTGATATGACATGAATGACAGGTTGTCACTGTAATTGTTTGTAAAAGGTCGTAGAAAAACGAAATATAGTTGTAAATCTTCATATGGGCTGAGCCTTGCGAAAACATGTATTCGCGTTTATGCGGACAGTGAAGAGCTAGATCGCCTTGCGCATATGAGCAGTCTGATCAGGGCCTTCGTGTCAGCTAAAAGAATCGTTGGATACTACATAATGTATGAATGGTGACAAAAATAATCTGAAAGGGGAATCCAGCGGCAAAATGGCGTTTATACGACGTCACATCAACGTCGCCGACGTTGATGCGACGTTGTCCCGATGTTGCGTACTAGCTGGGAATCATTTTAATATAAAGAACAAAACAAACGATACAAAGAAGAAGAAATATAGATGAAGACTTGGTTTCATTGAGACCTTTAGTGAGGAAATGGGCACAAATGCAACATCCTTCACGCTTCCCCACTCCACAAGCAGCGTTTTCAAACCTCTGCAGCCGGCGTGGTGGCCGAAAAACGTCTCCCTGTACTTCATTATTATGAAGTTTATTTTTCTGGTCCTTTGTGTTCATTGAAAAAGTGTCACTGACGAGGCCTAAGTAGCCGAAACTAGCTTATCTAGCCCAGA
Organism: Anodontia alba; assembly: GCA_964016985.1. Taxonomy (NCBI): domain Eukaryota; kingdom Metazoa; phylum Mollusca; class Bivalvia; order Lucinida; family Lucinidae; genus Anodontia; species Anodontia alba. Next base: position 146,519,784 of record OZ024822.1, read on the forward strand.
AAACTGAACACTTCATCTCTTTTAAGTTTTTGAGTGTTTATTGTTCTCTAGCGTAATTCCTTTTCATAGCTAATTTCATATGCGCTTTTCAATTATCCAAGAACGGAAGATATGATTATTGCCGGCAAACTGATTTTTTAACATTTCATTATAGAATTCTTCCATGATATCTGAAGGACCAAAGCATATATTCATTTGATATATGTCAACATATGCAGGTTACAAATTGCGCAGTAGCTTTGCAAGAAATTTGTAGAGTCTGGTGCAAACGATGTTATTCATACACTTTTAACCCTTAAAGCGCCAATCACAACTATTGTCGTCTGCTTTGTCATCTGCTTGTGATTTTAAAAGTCATTTTGCAAACATGTGGACCCAGATCAGACTGCTCCTTTAGGAGCTTTAGGAGCAGTCTAATCTGGGTCCACACTGTTTGCCTATATGCAAAATGTAAGTTTGAAAAGTTTGCAAGAAGATGCAGCAGACGACATAAGCAGACGACATTTTCAGATGCAGATTTTCTTGGCGCTTTAAGGGTTAACTATAGTTTCTATCAGTTCTAATCATTAGATAAAGGAGAGTTTCTATGTCATTGCTATGCAAGGGCGGTTGTTTCAAGTTTAATCATTAGATAAGGAGAGTTTCTATGTCATTGCTATGCAAGGGCGTTTTTTTTTTTTTTTCAAGTTTAATCATTAGATAAAGGAGAGTTTCTATGTCATTGTTATGCAAGGGCATTTTTTTCAAGTTTAATCATTAGATAAAGGAGGGTTTCTATGTCAATGCTATGCAAGGGCATTTTTTTTTTCAATAAATAAAGGAGAGTTTCTATGTCATTGCTATGCAAGGGCATTTTTTTTTCAAGTTTAATCATTAGATAAAGGAGAGTTTCTATGTCATTGCTATGCAAGGGCATTTTTTCAAGTTTCCTTTTCGACATATGAGGTGGGGCACAAGATTTCCCATAAGAATGCATATGCGTCCAGCGAATGTGATCAGACAGTGCGGATGCTGTGCCCCGGCTAATGTCCTTTTACCGAGCTGTTGAATAATAGGGTCAGTAACCTCTTCACCTTATACATTTGGCGACCGATGTGGGCACACCTTTGCTATATACAACAAGGATTTCATACTTCTCAGCATGATGAAAACAATGCAACATTAAAATAGCCCACCAGCAGTGTTTTACTGGTGCTCTAATTTTACAGGTTAAATATGAGTAAATAGTCCCAAAGTACCGGAAACATTTAATGATATGTTTGCTGTAAATTGATATAAAAAGTATATAATAGTGAAACATAGCTGTCTATCAAATTACCTGGACATTCACGCACCTGGCATACACCAATATCTGAACTATTCCCCACGCAAGGTTTTCCGCCGTTTATGGGTGCTGGATTTGTGCAAGTACGTGACCTTGACCATGAGCCTTTTCCACAAGTAGTGCTGCATGAACTCCATGACGACCAGGCAGCCCAGCTACCGTCAACTGAAAATGTAGCCACATTCAATCGCAAACGCAGAGTAATATGGTTGATAACTGTACTTTGCCAAAGTTTCAAGGTTGATGCGTAATATCAATTATAAGATCTTGTCCCCTTCCCCATCCAAACTCATCCAGAGGTGTTTAAAGAATCGTAAATGCGGAGCAGTTAGGATATACTGCATAATATGAAGCCCCTTCAGACAGTATATGTGATCAGTTGCATTGTTAATCAAAGAGAATATCACTCAGCGGGCACATGACGTTTATACAACGGCAAATTATATAAAAGTCATGTGTCCGCTGGGTAGTGTCTCTTGGGTGGCATGTAATTCATATCGAAGTTTTCCGCCTGGTAAAACATAAAGTCAGTTGGAATGAAATGTACATATAAAGTAATTAGCAGCCCTCTCCAAAAAACATGGCAACTCTGTTACCCAAAATTTACTGAATATATTTTAACTTACATAATTGTTAATAGAAAAACATGTGTAAGTGAAACACCACAAAGACAGTATAACCTTGGAACCGTCATAAATAAATTACATATATTTTTTCGGTCCTCGTGGTCATCCTTGAATCATTATGGGCAACAAATAAATCGCAGATAAAGTAAAAAAATGAACTCAGGAACTGATACAATCAGATCCACATCAAGCTCCCAACACCAAAGGGTATGATAGAAAAATACAATTAAACAGCCACAAAATGAACAGATGGCAAGCAGAGTTGGCAATTCTTTCCAAATAAGGTGGCAACTGTTACCCAAACAACTGAATATATCTTAAACTTACATAATTGTTAAAAGAAAAACATAAGTAAGTGAAACACTATATAACATTTAACAAAAAGTACCACAATGAAAGTACCGCCTTGGAACGGTCAGTAATAAATTACTGGGGCTTAAGCTAGCTTTACGGCATCCAAGCTCGTATAACGCAGCAAAGGTGGGGACCAAACAGAAATAACCTGTTGAGACACCAGGAGACCTCTGGTGTGTCAAACAACACGACTGGAATACTGCAGCATAAGAAAATCACCAATGGAACGCATAACAGACATAAAAAGTTCCGGCCCAGACCATCTAAATGAATAGTTTTACGTCGTAGCCATCACAGTGTCTGTACCCCGACCGAAGTCTATAAAGTTGCCACAGACTCAAAAATATCAATGATAAGTTATAACTGACTCTCAATGTCGATTCCAAAACTATAAGACTAGCCTAAGGTTTGTTTCAGCTCCTAGGTGGATTAATTTCAGTGACATGGTATTGTCTTGCATCATAATTTGTTTATGCACATTTCTATTATTTTATTGTTGTTGGTGTTTTCCTATATATTATGTTATTCTATTGACATATGTCTACATGTATTTAATTTGAGTTGTTTTTTTTTAGAGCGATTCTAAATTATTCCATTAAGTGTGTGATTTAGCTAATAAAGCAAATTAGTTTCCGTTATTTTATTATATCTATTTTGTTATCTTTGGCATTTATCTCCTGGAGCTATCAATGTTACTGGGGACGTCAGTAATGTAATAAATAATGTCAAGAAATTTAGTGGTGGCTTGATGTGGCTCTGATTGTATCAGTTCCTGAGTTTTTATATTTACTTTAAACCAGCGCAGGGCAAAACGTACATTAAGACTTGTGTGACCAGTGAATACTCAGATCAGCCTTTAAATCCACCGAGTATGGCAAAGATTTTCGTTCATCCCTGTTTGGATAGACTGGCGGTTGTAGAAGGTACATGCGATCAGCGAAGACTCTGCTCAGTCTGTGCGGATGCGCAGGCTGATCTGAGTCCTCGCTGGTCGTACAAGCTTTATTGTAAATGTAATGACATATCTCTTACTTTTAGTCACTGGTGTAAATACAGTTGACATTCGATTGATGATCTAGCAATCTTGAGTTTGAGTCCCACTCAAATGAAATGAGCCGAACGTCAGAAGACGCATCTTCGGACATGTGCTTCCAGCAAAAATTCAGCTCAGTCCGATCAGAATCCTCACTTGACGCATTCTAAATAGGCAAAGATGCAAAGTTTCTTTCTGCGGACAACGAAGTCTCGGATCAGACTGAACATATGTGCATTCTGATTTGAGTCTTCGTAACTCGTACATGTCAGAATGTACGTTGCGGCACATTTGCTAAGAATACGAATCAAATGTAACGACTGTCGTGGATTTACTACAAATATAATTTCCCAACCAATGTCTATATGTCCTATTTGTATTTTAATGTGTTTTATTGGTATAATTTAACTTTAACAACATTTGCCCAATCATTTAATTGACGTTGACGATACTGACGTCGCTGACGTCGTTGTCAAGATTAAGGGACATAAGGAACAGTTACAACAGAACAGCCAGTAGGCACAATGGGGAAAGGGACAAATTAAAGAAACAGTGGTCATTTGGGAACAAACAAAGGTCATGAAAAGTAGGGAACAAGTGACAAATGGACAGATATATCGAACGGAGAAATGAATAACAAGTCAGCGATAGCAAGGGGCTGGAAAGAGACAAGTCAACTGAATATAAATACACAGGAATTTGGAAGAATCAGTGATAAACATTAAACACAAAGTTAACAGATATGTTGGACATTAGTTTATGTTTATTATTGTTGCATTCTTATAATTGGTTATCTTCTCTGTGGTGAAAAACATCCAGATAATATCCTCTTTTTTGCTCTCCTTACTGTTTTTTCTTCGCCACAACGACATATATGTCAATTTTATTCAGGGGTAGCAGTGCACTGATAATCGATTAATGATCTAGCACTCTTGACTTCGATCCCACTCAGATAAAATTACATGTGCACCCAGAAAGATTCTGATCAACCTGTGCATGCGTGCAGTCTGGTCAGAATCTTCACTATGCACATGTTTGATAACTAATGATGCAAAGATTCTTCGGACAACGTAAACTCGGATCAGACTGCACGGATGAAGATATCCAGAAAATTTGTCAAAAAAAAGATAGATGAGAAACAAATAAGGAAAAAGCAAACACCATATATGAAAGCATAGACACACAAACAAAGAAGAATTGCAATTAGAGGAACCACCTTGGAACGGCCAGGAGGAACACTACTTGTGTGTGAGGGGGTTGGGCGGTGGGGGAGGGGGTTCAAATAGTAAAGCGTGATAAGATAGAAAAGAAAACGAAAATGTAGTCTCTTGTAGTTGGTTATCTTTAAACCGCGGTAGAGTGATATAAGGTACATACCGATTGCGCACAATCTACAAAATTCGGGACACATTTTCCTGGCAGTATCTATCATATTACAAATCCCAGTGGTCTTGTTTGCAATGTCACAGTCTGTCAGAAGATCAATGCAATGTAAACCTGTCTGAGAATTGTTTGCTGAAATTATATTTAAAGTAAATAAGAAAACTCAGTTATTGATACAGTCAGATCCACATTGAGCCCCCAACACCAAGGGAAAGACAGACAAATACAATAAAGCAGCCACAAAATGAATAGGACCCAGTTGTTCAAAGCGTCGTTAGCTTAACGAGCTTGTTAGTGGTCAAAATGTTAACTGTTCTAGTAAGTACAGTATCTAATTCACAGGTATTTTTGCTGAAAAAATGTGAGTAGCTTTTGCAATTGCAAAAGTTACTCACATTTTTTCAGCAAAAATATTAGCATGTATGTCATATTTAATGATCAAAGTTTTAACGATACGTTAACTAACGACATCGTTAGTATTGAACAACTGGGTCCTGATGATTAACGCTTTCATCCTTGCAGACCAAAAAGAATACCTTTACCATCACGAAAACTTGCCTATATAATGTTGACCCCCTTAAACCCCACTTTTATATAGTAAAACTGGGGTTTACAGGGGTATGCATTATTTTTCTTATTTCTGCTCAAAAACATAGATTGTGGGTACTCGTTAGAACCGCCTCGCCGAGTCGGTTCTAACGAGTACCCACAATCTATGTTTTGAGCAGAAATATGAAAAATATCAGAGTTTTTTATCCGAAAATTTTCAATTTTTGGAGGTGACATTTTCAATATATTTGAATAGGCATGTTTTCGTAATGAAAATGTGTGTATCCAGATGCGATGGCTCAAAACCAGCCGTCTGAACTGAACCTACAGTATTTGTCATTCTATTACTTATTGTTTTACTTAACCCCTATTTGCAGTAATGGATGTGTCCAAATTCAAGAATGGAAGAGTCCACTTCAGACACTTAGGGATGAAAGGGTTAAAATGGATATTTCTAGGATAGGCCAGGATCGCGAAACACGGCATTCCATAGGCAAAACATTCCCTTGGTTAAGCCTTTCATCTCTGTGTTTCTGAAGTGGAATCTCCCATCCTTGAATTTGGACATGTCCACAGATGCAAGAAAAGGGTTCAGTCTAAATCAAAAACAAAATGGCTAACAGTATAGATCCTAATGAGTCGGTTAGACAGTTTTTGCAAAAGTATTTGTTTTGGTCTGCCGGGCTGAAAAACATAGAAAGAAAATGTGTAAAACTAATTAACTCACTGTGATGAAATTGGAATGAGGGTAAGTGGTAATCACCTAAGTCAAAGGCAGTTGGAGCTAAAAAAATTACTAGTTGAACGAAGGAGGGCCCGAACTAAGACATAAACTCGGACCAACCATATAATGAAATGTTTAGGTTGGCACCATCCTATGAGCATTTTAATAGGAGAGCATAGCTATCAACCATAATTTGAGTCTTACTATGTCTTCATCTCAACTCAACGTACATTTGGAAGGAACAGTACGTTGTAAATCTTGATTTGGATACCCTATATGCATACTATTTGGTATATGATAAACATATTATGTCATATGCCTTCATATTGGCTGTATAATCACATTCATCAAACAATTTTCCCCGAGTTTGTTTATTTATACAATACAATACAATATGATTCATACATACATCGTTAAAGAAATGTTTTTCAAACCAAACTGAAATTTATAAACAAATTTAGAGAGTTGACGATAAAATTAAGACTAGGTCAAATCGCATATCCCTGCGCCAGTGCCATCGCATATCTCCCTGCACATCAAAATTCCAAATGCATTCCTCCAGTTCGCATTCATAGGGCTATTACCTGTGACAGTTTCAAGGTTCTAGCTAAAAAGCCTAAGAGGAGTTGGGTGACAATTAAAAAATGGGACCTAAAATCCTACTTTTTGACCTCTAGTGACCCCCAGACTTGCCCCGGGGAAAGATTTTTTGAACCACTGTATTCTACTCTTCATAACCTTCGATTTGATGTGCAACATGATTATGTTCAAACAAAATGGATTTTGACCCTTCGAGGCCACACCCCCTGGCCAAGTGTCACATCAAAATTCCGAATGGGTTCCTCCAGTCCTCTTCCATAGGGCTATTACCTGAGACAGTTTCAATGTTCTAGCTAAAAAAAAGAGCCTAAGAGGAGTTGGGTGATAATAAAAAAAGGACCCAACATCCTACTTTTTGACCTCCTGTGACCCCGAGACATGCCCCAGGGTGAAAGTTTTGCACCATTGTATTCTGCTCTTCAAAACCTTCGATTTCATATGCAACATCACTATGTTTGTACAAAATGAATTTTGGACCCTTGGGGTCACATCAAAATTCCGAATGCGTTCCTCCAGTCCTCATCCACAGTGCAATTACCTGTGACAGTTTCAAGGTTCTAGCTAAAAAAGCTTCAGAGGAGTTGGGTGACAATAAAAAAAAGGACCCAAAATCTTACTTTTTGACCTCTAGTGACCCCAAAACATGAAGGGTTTCGGTTTGTGATTGTGGCACTCCCTGGACTTTTCTTTTACCTTTTATGCCGCCGGGGCAACATTTTTGCACAATTGTATTCTATTCTTCATAACCTTCGATTTGATACGCAACATAACCATGTTTGTACAAAATGAATTTTGGACCCTTCGGGGCCACATCCCCCTTGCCCTGCCCCCAGAGGTCACATCAAAATTCAGAATGCTTTCCTCCAGTCCTCATCCATAGGGCTATCATCTATGAAAGTTTCGAGAATCTAGCTTAAATGGTCTAGAAGCAATGGTGTGACATTACAGACGGACGGACGGACGGGGGGTCCTTTTCTTGGGGAGGGAGCCTCTATGCGAACCGAATTTTTATGTATTTCTGTATTAACAGTAGCATCGGGATCCAGGGTGAAGTTGGCTAGCTGTAAAAGTGATTTAAACCCCCAAGTGGTTTACTCTACTGACCGTTCTAAGGCGGTGGTCCCGGTGTGAGTCTTACTCTTTGTTGCTGTGTGGTTTATTCTACGAGGCGATTTGTTTTATGTCTTAATTAACTCCAATTAAGTAGAGCAAATTCTTCCGATACCGAGGCACCTTTTTTGGATTTGAATCTATGTATATCTAATAGTACAGTTTCCACCAAAATTTATGATAAACGGGACGATTTTGATTTTGATATTGTCAATTTCCCTTTTCTGGATGGCGATGTCCCCCGAATAAATCATATGGGGTATACATATCTCAACTTATTAGATTCGTCTGAGCTTCTTCAAATCTTAATGACTTTAACTACCGTAATAAAGCCCTTACTGCCAAACTTCTTAGGCAGGGCTATCATTATTTAAAACTTCGTAAGGCGTTTTCGAATTTTATCTCAGACACAGTGCCGTGTTAGAAAAATATAGCGTCAGTCTGAAAACACTTCTGCAACAACGTATATCGGAACCAGAATTTTACGGTGACTTAGTGCACAGATTTAAAACAATTGTAGGTAAATCTAACTTTTCGGAGCAATTCAGGAAACTTATTAACCGTTATAAAAGAATTGTCTATAGCCTAGATATTATGCGACAGACTATATGCCCAGTTGTCAACCCAATCATTGTTGATGGCTATGCCTAACTCTTTAATTGCACGACGGCGGTTTGGGCCTCAGACTCAATGACGGCCTCTTCGTAAAACTTTAACCAGTGGGTTGGGGCTTGGCGATATGTCTTTAACTTGGCCTGCCGTGGTTCAACTATTGGTTTTCATTTACTCTGGCATACAGTAGAATTAGCCATGAGTACTCGTCTTTGTTTATTAAAGTGATTAATTTGATTTTTATGTTTTCGCTTTGAAGTATGGACTGAGTTGGGAGCCTTTATGCGAACCGAATTTGTATGTATTTCTGTATTAGGTATAGCATCGGGACCCAGGGTGAAGTTGGCTAGCTGTAAAAGTGACTAAACCCCCAGTGGTTTACTCTACTGACCGTTCTAAGGCGGTGATCCCGGTGTTAGTCTTACTCTTTGTTGCTTTGTGGTTTATTCTACGAGGCGATTTGTTGTATGTCTTTCCATGTGTCATTTTGTTCTTGTGTTTTTCAGTCCTTTTAGTATTGCGATTACCTCGCTTGGGGAAGAGAGAGCTAATCTTAGTGCTTTTCGTATGTTTGGTCGAGTTGTGCTTGTTTGGATTTGTCGGTTTCTACTTCCTCTTGATGTCTGGGAAGGGCTGCGTCTTGTGATTGTAGCACTCCCTGGACTTTTCTCGTACCTTTTTTGTACCTTGTGCCATTTTGTTCTTGTGTTTTTCAGTCCTTTTACGTTTGCTCGATTTGTGCTTGTTCGGATTTGTCGGTTTCCTTTTTCCTTTGTGTCTGGGAAGGGCTGCGGATTGTGATTGTTGCACTCCCTAGACATTTCTCTTACCTTTTTCTTTAATAACAATATCCCCGCTTTGTCTTCGAAAAGCGCGCGGATAATTATGTTTTACAAAGTAAGTGATACCTATAACTTTGGTACGATATTGTTACGATCAGCGTACTTTTCAAAGTAAATAAGTGAACTCAGGAATTGATAAAATCAGATCCAGTCAAGCCCCCAACACCAAAAGTAGTTCACGTATGCAGCTGGCTATAATAAAAATATTGAGTTATTGGAAAAGCTAAAAGGATTAAACATGTCTATTCATTTATCTTTAAATTACATAATAAAATTCATAATTTAGTAGGGACTACTAGAGATGCAAGTGTTTAATTATAAGATTATTATCTTCGAGTATGTGAATTTAATTACCAGTTGTAGTTAGGTTACCGCAGTTGTGCCCGTGACAAATACTATATTCAACAGGATCTCCAATACAATAGTGTCCGTACAATGATGGCGAGGGGTTGGTGCAGGTCCTGTGTCTCTTACTTAGACCTTGACCACAAGAGACAGAACAACTTTCCCAGTTTGCCCATCCACTCCACTCTCCATGAACTGAAATGTCAGTAGAAACAGAATGTGTGCGTCTCTGAAAGAGACTCACACCGTACATGCTAAATGCTGTCTACTTCACTGTTACATAAATAATAACCAATCGCAAGTGTTTCCTTCCGTTCTTATCTAGGACAAGAGAGAGGATAATTACGTGGAACGAACACATATTTTGAATTTGGAGCTGCATCAGAATTAAGAGAGCGGTTTCGCTCGAGCAAGACTAGTTTATCATGCCCATCCATACTCGTCAATGTTCTGTTGACCGTTCCTCTACTGCAGTTCTTCTTTGCTCGTATGTCTGTTATTGCAATTGTTTGCTGTTTTGTTTTGCCAAAGTTTGTTTTTCATCGCTTTTTCTTCTGATGTCTAAGGAAGGCTATACATCGTGAGTATGGACTTTCCAGAGGAACTACTCTTATATTTTTAAATTGAAAAAAGCAATGGTCTTCCAAACTTCCCTCACATGTTGTGGTAATGTTAGATAGGAAAAACAATTTGTCTTTTTATAGAACAGTCATGCAATGTACAGCTCTGTGAGCATCTTTACCCGACATAAATGTAAAAAGAAAATAAACTTTACTTTTATACTTTGGTTGCACAGAACATTCAAACGAAATTATTCAAGTGTCAAAATGTTCCCTGAAGCAGAATTGATAGCATTCTCTCGTCTTGAGAGGTTGGGAGCCCGGTGGAAGCACAAGTGTCGGATGGTCGACCATAATCGGTCGTATATTAAACTACGGCCTCAGCGGTGGTGACAGGAACAGGCATACCCCTGCTGTATACAGACCCGCCTGGTTCAAAATGTGAAATCTTGTGTTTCATTGTTATATTACGTGCGGTAATAACTTCCTGGGATCTTTGTTTTGATAAAAGAGAAACATTTGCGAACAGAAGATTTTATCTTTCTTCTTCTGATAAAGTGTCATTCAGTTTAATTTCAAAGATATAAACGAAAATATCCAAGAAATACCACATCCCGAAGCTCGGCCATCCCGAGGCACCAGCAAGAAGGAGAGATGAAGAACAAAGTTAAAACAAACGCCACATATGAAACCACTGGCGGACGAACAAAGACGTGCAACAGAGGAACCGCATTGAAATGGTCAGTATAGTGATCAGTAAACAAACTACTTGGGATGTGGGGCTTAAACCAATTTTACTCGCGCAAAACTTCGCCCTTAACTCCGGTTGCATCTCCAGATTGCAAACATATGTAGAGGGGTCGTCTACCTCATCAGTGAAACATCACAGTTAAATACATATAATCACAAACACCGCACTGAAACAATGAAAGGGCTCAATGGCGATCTGAAGCCAGAACACAAGAAAAACACAAACAGAACCACGATGGGCCCGCCCACAGACACTAATAGTCAGGCACCAACCTTCCAAACCGGATTTAGGAGGGAGTCGTCATTTAATGTAAGGACCAACTCAGTGTCGTGCTATTAAAGAAGGAAGCAAGGTTATCTACCGTATTTGGGTTAACATTCATGCATGCAGTTTGCCACTTTATATTTATGTTGTAACCTTTCGTTTTGTAGCGAGTAACATTCTTCTTACATTGTTCATAAAAATTGGTTTTGCAAACAATCTTTGTGAATTTATAGACTAAACTACCATACAGAGGTGCTTTCAAACTAACATTATATTTAAACATGATTTCTTAATGGCGGCGATAAATTGAATAAATATAAAGTGCGTGTTTCTCATATAAGGATTTTGAGGGTTTAGTATACGGTACTACAGTGATATTAGAATTCTAGAATTGTATTGTTGTAATTCAATGTGTATGCTTACCTGGGCAAGCTCTCAAAAAGCATGACCGTTCTTGGGTTACATTCCCAGTACAGTTGTCTCCACCATGTTTTGGAACTGGATTTGTACAGGACCTTCGTCGATTGGTCAATCCAAGACCACATGACTTTGAACACGGTGTCCATCCTGTCCAGCTACTCCATCCTCCATCAGCTGGTAACAAAACCGGTACTTTATTGAAGTGCCGAGTGGATCCTTTTAAACCCTTTGATCAGGTGTATTTCATGTATAAGAGTGTCTGGTTAGCTTTTATTATTATCATGTTTTGTAGAAATTTCTATACTTATTGCAAACTGTGTAGACCTGATCAGACATCATCTGATCTAATATACAATGTTTGTCAATGTCCTTATTTCAGACGCTATGCTTAAATGGGTTAAGCAGGGTGTTCCGAACACATAACAGAAGTAATGATCTTAGATAGCTGGTTGTGGTTATCAAGTATTTAACCGCTGATCGTTCTGATTTGTCTGCTATTAGTGCTATTTGTGTTACTTTGAGGCCCCAAGCTGCTGAGGGTTTTTTGTTCTCTCCTGTTTGGAGCCTCGTTCACCTGTTTGTATGTCCTATCTGTTTTTGTGGTCACCACACTTTGGAAGGATGGAGAAGGTCGATAAAATAGTCGTTTAGTCTTATGTTTGAGCTGTAGATATGAATGTGTGTTTGTTCTTCCTCACGGTATATTTAAGTGTATCACTTCCTGAGCTGCTTCATGTTTTTAAATGGAGGTAATATAAGTGCATATAGTTTCAATTCAGCATGCAATAAGTGGCAAAGAACACCTTTAATATAAAGAAACGGTTAAATGTTTTCTTTAATTGTCTGTAAGGTTTCCTGTATAGAAAACTGAACGTGTACTCTTGCAAAGAACCTGGATAAAAAGTACTTGTATAAGAACATCCATCTATCTATAGCGATTCCACCAATTAAATAGTAACATCAGTAGTTATCTGATAACAATAGCTGAAAGTATACTTACCTAAAGAGCACAGCCCGCAATAATGGCGACAAACAGTCTTTGCTTGATGCACGTCGGAACATATATTAATTAAAGCAGCCAAAGAGGAACAGTTAGTATTTGGATCATCAACACAGCTTGCAGATGTTGTCCCATGACCTGACATAAACGTAATATTACCAACTTTAATACGCCCGGTGTGCTCACCAATAACCAAAAGCTAATAAACAGTAACCAATTACTGTTTTGTTTTTAACACGGTTTATCGGAACCAGAATTTTACGGTGACTTAGTGTACAGATTTAGAAAAATGCGCGTGTGTGTGCATATATCTCCAGAGGCATTCCTTTTACGATATATCTAATTATGCCCTGCATACCGCTGTTTTCACAATAAATTATAGGAAAACAGGGGACTGTGCATTACATAGACTTGTTAAGGTTATGAATCAGTTATGTCTGTGTATCTTCTTATCTGGGGTGGGGCTCGGGATAGTTTTATTATTTGGTGTGACTTTTCGGCGGCATCGTCTATTACACTTTTCCGAGATTATTATTATTATTATTATTATTATTATTATTATTATTATTATTATAGCTGTTGTTGTTGTTGTTGTTAACTGTACTCAGTTCGTGACCTTATCCTTGCTTACTTGAGGTGTCTTGTTCTTCACACAACAGTTTGTTGCAACCATCTTGCATGCAACACTCCATGCACGGTTTTCTCACAGCTCTACCTACAATGCTAAACTGATGATGGTCTGGACAGTGCTGAAGAATAAATTCCAAATACATCATCAGTTGCAAATATTTCTGAAGTTGTATGTTGTTTGAGTTGACAGTTTACGGCCCAGTCAACACTGTTAAGGCCATGTCGAGCCGGTCAGTTAACCTACTCATGCTTTTCTTTGGTTGGTTTAGTCCTCTAAGCAGTTAACTAGTACTTGTACGCAAAATATTAAAGATCAATCTCAATAAAAGTTTTGTGGCCGAGCTAGGATTCGAACTTGCGATTCCTGGATTAACAGTTAGACGCACTATCGACTGCGCTATGGTGAACGGCTAAAATTGTACTAATGATACTAATGACTAAAAATATGAGACAAAGAGAGCCTTAAAACATATACAAGCAATGATCGTCAAGATACCTGGTGTATCGGAGCAATCTGTCATTGTACATGACGTTTGATATTTGTTGTCGTTCATCTACTGATGGAAACCAAATGGCTAACGTCTTTTTGTTGTCTGTTCGCATATGTGCTAAGGCCTCATTTTACAAAATTCTTGATTACATTTACTTAAGCACAATCTCTCGGACAGATGACAAATAGTAACATAAAACCATCTACCCAGTAAACATTCTTTATAAATCTATAGCGGTCCGTTATGGGCCCGTCAGGGTAGCTGACGGGCCGATAACGGCCCGCTATAGATATATAAAGAATGCTAACTGGGTATCTGGCTCAGAATATATTCACACCAGCATTCGGGTATGCTCCAATATGGATCGACCTCTTCCTTGTAATTGGTAACTGCATCGGAATCAATTATAGATTGCGTTAAGATAAAAGTACAGCTACATAACCTTGCAGCTTCGCGGATTGTGAGAGTTAAAGCCTGTCATGTCTTAGATATAGCATGAAAGCTGACGCCCATTCCTATAATAACGCTGCATTTTGCATTTCTCCGAATGGTATTCATTCCCTCCTGTGTGGGCAGAAATGGTTGATTCTTTGGATCGTGGCCAGGATTGAATGCGCAACTTTCAGCATCGTAGTCAAACGCTCTGACCACTTGGTTACGGTACCTCAGCGGTGATGTTATGTTTATGACAAACAGGTGTAAATCAAAGATACGCCTTTCCCGCAGTCTCGCTGCTGTCCTTTATAGAAATACGAGCCAGTGCACGATAAAACCTACAATGAGCCAGAACACAAGAAAACCACAAACAGGCACAGGCACTAATAGTCAAACACCAACCTTCCGAAAGGATTTAGGAGGGTCGTCATTTAATGTAAGGACATCCGCGCAACCTGATCAGAGTCTTCGCTGATCGAATGTGCCTTCTACAGCCTCCGGGCTATCCAACGAGGGATCATGGAGAACCCTTGCCATGCCTGATGGATGTACAGGCTGATCTGAGTCTTTGCTGGTCACACATGTCTTATTGTAGGCTTTATCGTGCGCTGGCTAATATTCTTCTTTTGCGATTATTGCATTGGTGTTGTTCTGTTTGTCATTAGTTGCTGCTTCTCTCTTCTTCTGACGGTACCTCGGGAAAGCTATATTTCGTGATTGTGACCTCAGAGTAACTTCGAGCATATATTTTACATTTTAAAAATTGTCCGTGTGTTGTTTTGCGTTTTGTGCTTACTTATTCTTTTGCTGCTTCAGGAAGGCTACATCGTATGATTGTGATCTTAGCTGAGTTTCAATTTAGTTTACCATTTCATCTGAGCTACAATGTAATAAAATGTTTTAAAATCTACCTCTCTTCCTATACATCCTAGTGTAACTTTAGTAGTATTGCCGTATTCAGTCCTTTCACTATAACAATTCTGAAAATAAAATCAGCGGATTTCACATTACTTACGTTATCACGCAATTTACTCTAACAGTTCTGAACATAAAATACAACTGATTTCATATTATTATTTCAAAACGATTGTCACTTGCTACAAAAATATATTACAATATAGATATTCAATGGCAAATTGCATGCATGGTGGTGTTCCTGCTGCGATATCTCTGTTGCGGTTCTTAATTGTTTGTGTGTCATTGGCGTCATATGTGGCATTTGTTTTGTCATTATTTGTTCCTCATCTCGCTTTCTTTTGGTGCATCGGGAAGGCTGTACTATGTGATTATGGCGGTTCCTGGGTATCGTCACATGAAGTTTTGTTAACCCAATCATGATCAATATCATTTTACCTCTTTAACTGCATGGCGCTGATTGGTTCTCAGACTCAGGCTCCTTCCTCAATCTGTTTTAGACTTGCACCTGAATATAATTGTCTGTGCTCGTGCACAGCCTAGACCTGTTTGTGGCTTTCTTGTGTTCTGGCTTCAAATCGCCATTGAGCCATTTGCTTTGTTCCATTACTGTATTTGTGATAATATGTGTTTCGCTGTGATGTTTCACATATGAGATATCTTCATTAATATTTTCATATGTGGCTTTTGTTTTGTCATTGTTCGTTCCTAATCTCTCCTTGTTTTCACGACATGCGCGTGAAATTATATTATCCTTAAATCCAAGAGTTGATACAACTGGTATAGATTACGCTATATCTGCCAAAGAAGACCACATTTGTGACTTCAAAGGCTGTTCTTCTGTTGCAATCCGTCTTTGTTCGTGCGTTTGTGATATATGACGTTTTGTTTGCTTTTGTTTGTTCGCCAACCCTCATTTCTGGTGCCTCGGGAAGGCTGGGCTTCGTAAATGTATTATTTCTTGGGTATCTTTACGTTTTTCCTGTATGTTTCCTTGTACAACAAGCCACTTCTGAAAAGGTGTACAGTTGAACCTCAATAGCTCGAACACCGATGGCTCGTTTACCATGGTTAGTTCGAACTCGTTTTTGAGTTCCTACGAAATTCTTCCGACAGCTCAAGAAAACAGATATTTAATAGTAATTTTCTTATTTTATCTTGAAATTGTATGTTGTGTGTACTCATAAGAATCGCCTCATCGAGGCGATTCTAATGAGTACACTCAACATACAATTATTCTGTAGAAAATCGAAAACGTTTCCTAAATTATAGCTATTTGTTTCCTGAGCTTGCTCCATAATTAACCCTCAGTGGCTCGAACTACCCATATCTCGAATAAATTTCTATGGTCCCGAAGATGTTGGAGCCATTGAAGTTCGACTGTATGTTCTAAAAGAAAGAAGTTGCCCCTATGGGGAGAAAATTCTTTTCTTTAGCGTTTACCCCTTTTCAAAAGGGAAGCCAATAATTTGAAGACTTAACTCCCTTTGAAATTATATCAATTTTCCTTAACTCTTTCACCCTTAACTTTCTCGAGTAAACTCTTCAATCACTGAATTAGAGTTTATCCTCTTACACAATAAGGGTGTCAGTCTTGCAAACAGACTTGTAAACATGGTAGATCCTGATGAGACGGCTTATGAGCGTCTCATCTTGATCTACACTGTTTGCAAAGGAATCTGTTTTGGTCTTTAGGGCTGAAAGGGTCAATGTATTACCTGGTTCATCGGGCACTCTGTGACTACCTTACAATCATCCTCCTCCAACAAAGAGTTGCACTGGAAACAGTGAAGACAGTCTGCGAAATTTTTAAAAAAAATAGGTCTTTCGTAAGCTTTTGGTGGAAACTGTGTACGTCTCATTTTAATTACGCCGCGTCAATCGCAAGGGTGTCTTCGAATATGTGCAAAATCCGCAGATTCAGATCATCCAGCGCATGCGCAAAGTATCATCCGGGCCTTTGCTCTCTTTTCATGTAATCTGTAGTATCCAATGATTCTGTTAGCGGACATTGAAGGCCCTAATCAGACTGCGCGGATGCACAGGCTGATCTGAGTGTTTGCTGTCCGCATATGCCCGATAGTCCAAGTGAATGATAAATGTAATACTATCAGCTCAATATTGAAGCACGGGGCGACATTTTAATGCCTACATACAATCACTTATCGGCTGCTGCCGCCATATAAGGTTTTAACAGAATTATTGACTTGAAATTAACTTCCCAACCTTGACAAAGTGGTATGTATTTTATGATTTATTGTATCTATACTAGGGTCGACTGTAGCGTATTACATATACGTTTAATTACTTAACAGACTGCCGTGCGTTCGAATTCCACTCAGGTCGAACTTCTTTGTATCACTACACATTTTTTCCAAGAAAGTAACTTACTTTTTTTGATTACCAAGT
Organism: Anodontia alba; assembly: GCA_964016985.1. Lineage (NCBI taxonomy): Eukaryota > Metazoa > Mollusca > Bivalvia > Lucinida > Lucinidae > Anodontia > Anodontia alba. The sequence goes on from OZ024822.1 coordinate 146,537,161, forward strand.
AACGTTTAATTTCCATGGACGCCTGATTACACCCCATATATTATGGCTCCATGTCCGTCTGTCTGAACATCTCTAATTTTGTCTCAGTGTATAAGGACCACACAAATGCCACACATGAAACCACGTATGTGGTTTCATGTGTGGCATTTGTGTGGTCCTTATTTGTTCCTCATCTTTCCTTCTTTTGGTTCCTCGGGAGGATTGCCCTCGTGATTGTGGCATTTCCTTGGTATCTTCACTGATATATTGCATGATTTATAGAAATACGACTAATATGTTGACATCAGACTCATTTCACATTAGCTTCGACCTGACATGACTGTTATGATGATATTGAGGGGACGTGAATGGAATATTTAAAGGTGGCCTTGGAATAAAAAACGCATGAAAGAATGATAATTGGAGTATCCGTTTTATTGAGACATTTTATATGACAGCTGGGCTGTATACGTTCTCTAGGACTGGCTTAAGCAGAACTCGAATTTCCGAGCCATACCAAAATGCGATAAATGATGATCGCATAGAAAACATCAAGCTAGTAATCTACTTAAATATATATCGAACTATTATCGGCCCGACAGGAATCCCGTCTCGGAAAGATAACGGTCCGATATAGATTAACGGAGAATGTTAGCTTGGTAAAATAAAAACTGCACACTGATGAAATGTTAAATTAATGTGGTTGCTGCTGCTGCCGCTGTTGTTGCTTTTCTACTGCAATATAAGGCTATGTTCTATTATAAGGATCAAACATGGTTTTTCATGCATTAAAATTCGCCAGATCCCGTGGGAGGTGTTGAAAACCGAGGCCGAAGGCCGCGGTTTTCAACACCTCCCAAGGGACATGGCGAATGTTAATGCATTTAAAAACCATGTTCGATCGCTATTATTGCATAAAACTGAAAATATTTGCTACCTTTCGCGTTATTTTTTGCACTATTTTGTTTCGCCTTTTCACAAATGTCTCGCGAATTTAATTTCCACGGACTATGCTCGTTCTAGGGCCGGGCAGTACACATCTCGTAACGGCAGCAAATCCGTGGCCCCGGTACGAACATATTGAAAGTTTCGTAGCCGTGCATTAACAGCGCGTGAATTGCCTTGTTAATACATGGCTTTTCACCGGTTAATGCTCGGCTGTTAATAACGTGCGACACTGCTTTTATGCATTAATCAATGTCAATTATTTTCTGACTCATAATCAATGTCAATTATTTTCTGACTCACCAGTATACCTTGAAACTGAAAGCACGACACCAATCCACAAAAGGCCTGAAACATTTTAAAGAAGTAAATACGTATTGGCGTTTCTAGAAATATCGAAGAAAACAAAGCTGAGTAAAAAACAAAAAACCTCGTAAAATTCCGTTTCTTGTTTGAAAACTTTAGACGGACTGCTATCAGGCAAGTACCAAGTTCTGACCATTTTAACTTAAAGCAAAAACGTTTTGGGCTGTTCAACTTTTGCAAAAAAAGTATAAGATGTATAAGGAAAATCAATGGTAGCTATTAAACACAGCATAAATAGTAGTATGCATTCTGCAGTTAACTCATTTTTAATGCGAAAGACACTCTGAATGCACTATTAGCCTGAATATATCCGGCTTTGGAAACATCACGTAAACATACCTATATAATTTTGACCCCCTTAAACCCCACTTTTATTTGTCTTATTGCTGCTCAAAAATATAGATTGTGGGTACCCGTTAGAACCGCCTCGCCGAGGCGGTTCTAACGAGTACCCACAATCTATGTTTTGAGCAGAAATATGAAAAATTAAAAAAAAAAAAATTATCTGAAAACTCCCAGATTTTGGTGGCGAAAATTTCAATATCTTTGAATAGGCGTGTTTTCGTTATGAAACAAGCCGCTTGGCGCACATTTGATTAACATTTGTTAGGAAGTAAGACAGATATTGTTGTTTACATTTTTATAACTGTGAACTTTGGCGCCACCATTTGAATATTTCATTAGATATTAATTTTTTGTAAGATACGAATAAAAGTATTCATTTGACTGAAATGTGCTGCTTATGTTAGTTAGGTGAAGTTAATATGAAATGAACACATTTACATGTTATATAGCAGCAAACCATTGCTTAAGATGTGATTTATTTAATTTGCATATATTCAATTAGTTGGTTATGACGTCACTAACTCACATTGTTGCTTCCGTTGCACCATTTTCTAGATTTTCAAAACCAAATTACGTTTTTTATCTTTCAACCGATTTTTACAACAAACTACTCAAATTAGTAGATTCTTTATATTCCATCACGTTTATTATTTGTCGTGCGTTTTCCTTTAAGAGAAGAGAAGCTTGCTTCTGAATCTTTATAATAATAAGCCGACGTGTCATGCGGCAATGGGTTATTGGGACATACGCGGAAAGCGCAGACTTATTAGGACCTTCGCTGTCCGCTTACAGAATCTCTAGAAAGGTAGAATATCGATGTATAGCAAAGGTCCTATTAAATTTTGTAAGTAGTGTAGGGCGCTACTATTTCTGTGCATCTTCCTCTTTCGCATATGCCCCGAAAAAATCCGTTTCTGTTGGTGTGGCTTAAATATAATGAGTTTGAACGAGTGTGTTGCTTACGCCTGATAACATCCCATTTATGTTGGGTCCATGTCGGTCTTTCTGAGCATTCCTAATTTTGCCTTTATGTATGTCGACTCTATGTTGTGTTTTTTTTTTGTTTTTTTTTTTTTTTTTGTTTTTTTTTATTTTTGTTTTGTTTTTTTGTTTGTTTGTTTTTTGTTGTTGTTTTTTTTTTTTTTTTTTTTTTTTGGTAATGACATAGTTTTCAAAACAAGACACGGAATGGTAGAGAATGCGTCACGTAATTACAAACGCCTCTGCGAAGAAACTGACACAGATCTTATAGGAGGTAGGAGTAAGGGTAATTTGTACCCCAGGTGATTTTCTACTTTCATATTCATTACAACCGTTCAATATATACACTTATGCTAATATCTAATGCAGAATTGTCCGAATCATAAGTTTTCACCGGTTCTGGTATCAAAGCAGGCAAAAAGTACTTTCATTACGAAAACTCGCCTATTCAAATAAATAGACAAGTTCACCTCCAAAAACTGAAATTTTTTAGATGAAAAACTCTGATATTTTTTTCATATTTCTGCTTAAAAACATAGATTGTGGGTACTCGTTAGAACCGCCTTGACGAGGCGGTTCTAACGAGTACCCACAGTCTATGTTTTTGAGCAGAAATAAGAAAAATAATATATACCCCTGTAAACCCCAGTTTACTATATAAAAATGGGGTTTAAGGGGGTCAAAATTATATAGGTATGTTTTCGTGATGAGACACATTTCGAACCATATAATATGGACATACATTCGTATTAAACCAAACCGGTGCTCTGTAGATTTTAGCAGTCCATGACATACCTTGATTCCGTCGATTTCTGTAATCAATATTAGTCTTGTAAATCAGGACATTTGAAGGCAAAAGTGAGAGGTTACCTTGATGTCAGTGTAAAACTTAGTTGAGATGCTTTATGTGGACAGTTTTCAGTTATCTCTTAAAGGCTCCATATTCCTCTAAAATAGATAGTTTTTTATCCGAGAAAGGTGAAATAAATTGATATATAGTACAAATACGATCATAAAATGTGGCATCAGATAGCCTGTTAAATTTCAGTTAGTCTCTCGTTATTTAACTGGATCAAAAATGAAATTATTTTTTATCGTATCTCTGAATTAATTTTGGCAACATTAATTCAGAGATACGATAAAAAATCATTTAATTTCAGGAACGAGTGACTCACTGAAATTTTACAGGCTGTAAGGAGCCACATTTTATGTTTGAATTAATACCATATGTCAATTTATTGAACCTTTCTTAGATAATAAAATATCTATTTTTGAGGAGTATGCCCATTGCGCCACCCAATACTACTCATGGAGTCTTTACATTACGAAAACACGCCTATTCAAATATACTGAACATTTTACCACCAAAAAATGAAAATTTGCAGATAAAAAATTCTGATATTTTTCATATTTCTGCTCAAAACATAGATTGTGGGTACCCGTTAGAACCGCCTCGATGAGGCGGTTCTAACATGTACCCACAATCTATGTTTTTGAGCAGAAATAAGAAAAATAATGTATACCCCTGTAAACCTCAGTTTTACTATATAAAAGTGGGGTTTAAGGGGGTCAAAATTATATAGGTATGTTTTCGTGATGTAAGCCGATGCTATGGGGCGGGGTCATATGCAGCCATTTAAACTACATGATGCATATGAAGAGACATGATAAAACCGAGTCTCTCATTTTCGATCTTTTGTGTGTGTGTTTGTTTCTAAACGCAACCTTTTAAATTTTTATTTTACCCCTCTGTTGCTGAGGCAATCTAAATCATATTCGAACTTAAAAGAGACCAGACTAAAATTTAGATTTTTATTCTATTTCCCAGGCGGTTTTTTTCTGTTGCGATTCTTCTTTCTTTGTGTGTCTGTGGTGTTAGTTTTGTCCTTATTTGTTCCTCATCTCTCTTTCTTATGCTGCCTCAGGAGGGCTATGCTTCGTGAGTGTGGCATTTCCTGCATGTCTCCACTTATAATTTTTGTACCAATGAGAATTGTGTCGACGCTCCGTTTCTTGACGTTAATACTCGTAGATGATTATTCTAGAATTTTTAGAATGTACATTTTTATTATTTTTGACACGCATTTTTGTTACTGAGGCAACCTGAGCCTTAGTTGTTATGTAATCTAGCGAAGAAGTTATGCCCGTGAGTGCTATGTCCATGTACGATGCAGTAACGACTACATTGTGATGTTGAAGAAGTTAGGTACTGGTTAAATAGTTGTCTATAATTTCTCACAAACAAACGGCTGTAACACGCACGTTACTGAGGTCATATAGCTTCTTATCAGCTTATCCGAGCTCTTACAATAAGCATTGTGGCTGTGTTTTACGAAGTAACGATGAAACTTATCAAATATTGTACAAAAAAAAAGAAAAAAAAAACGGACAGCATTTTGTGCTGCTGCCTACTAGACATGTAAAACAACCGTTAACATAGGTTGGATTATTTCTAGAAACCACAAAATATATACAGTCGATTCTCGTTATCTCGAATTCCAAGGGGATCTCTGAAATACTTCGAGTTATCCGTACTTCGACATATCAGATTTGCAGAATTGTGGAAAAAATAACTCGAACAACCACATTTAACAGATGTATGTGTAACTGGGCTCTTGAAGTTAGAGATATGTTGAAAATATTGCGGAAAAAAGGAGAAATTGCTCCTTAGGAGCAATTTCTCCTCTTTTCCACAATATTTTTACCTGTTGTTAGATTTTCATGTTTAGGCAGGGACCATATTTTCACTTCGAGATAAGAGGTTATTCGAGATAAGCGAGATCGAGTTAACGAGAGTCAACTGTATGCCATAAGGTGAAACGCGACAAACTTTCTTACCTCGCATCATAACTGATTCCAGTTGTATTAATAATGACGGTTTGGCGTTTTCTGTTATCTATAGTATAAATACTGATAGATAAAAACTGGGACAATTGTCTTCAACAGGACATGGCACAATTTAATTGAAAGACGTAATCAGTTATCAAGTGCAACAACTTCTGAGACATTTGATTTCTACACGGAATCTACTCACACCCAATCGTCTTTAGTGAATTCTACATATTATTCAAACCGCTTGTTCTTAGACAACTGGTACAAACCTGCGACATCCGCGCAGTCTATTTATAATTAATAACTGGTCGAAACTAGCCTAGTCCAGAAAACTTCGACACTTTAGCTGTTTTTATTGTGCGTATGCGTGTTCATTGCTTTTAATGACCATTCCATTTAGAATATATTTATTTGTCCGTGTAGTTTCTACCTGGCAAGATTCAGCGGAATCATTACGAAAACACGCCTATTCAATTATATAGAAAATTCCACCTAAAAAACTGAAAATTTTCAGATAAAAAACTCTGACATTTTTTATATTTCTGCTCAAAACATAGATTGTGGGCACTCGTTCGAACCGCCTCGGCGAGGCGGTTCTAACGAGTACCCACAATCTATATTTTTAAGCAGAAATAAGGAATTATAATTTATACACCTGTAAACCGAAGTTTTTCTATATATAAAGTGGGGTTTCAGGGGGTCAAAATTATATAGACATGTTTTCGTGATGTGGGAAGGCCCAGATCACGCTGCGGAGATGTAGAGATTTGAGTCTTCGCTCTTTGCATAAGTTTTCATTTTGCGTGAAATTATTCGTATTAAAAATGCATAAAGCTAAACTGGACTGATGTTGATCGCATGAGTGCCAAAGCCCCTTATTAGGAATGAATATACTTTCAGAGAAGGTAAATTGTATTGCCACTTCTTAAAAGGGATTTCCCCTTTTTTTTCTTTTAAGAGTATACCCCTTTTCGGAAGGGGATTGGTGTGTAGGGAAGCAAATATGAGGTAAGTAAGGTCGTCTCCCGTGTAATAAAACGTTGGAAAACTACCAAGTGTATCCTGCCTGTACGGTCAGTAGAGTAAACCACTGGGTTTGGGGGTGGGTTAAAAGCACTTTTACAGCTAGCCAACTTCACCATAGGTCCCGATGCTACTTTTAATACAGAAATACATAAAAATTCGGTTCGCACAAAGGCCCCCAACTCAGTCAATGCATCAAAGAGAAAACATAAAAATCAAATTTATCACTATAATAAACAAAGACGAGTACTCATGGTTAATTCTAGGTCGTACTGTATGCCAGAGTAAATGAAAACCAATAGTTGACTGTAATTGAGTAATCCATTATGTCGTTGTGGCCTATTTTGTTTTAGAAATTAGCTCATTTACGTCTTAGTTCTCAGAGAAGGTAGAGTCTTCATACTTAACATTTATCATTACATGAGACAATGGCTCCGTGCAAGGCCATAGGTGACTGTCAACTTCTTTAGAAACTGTGTGACAGTCAATATACGAGGGTCGTGCAAAAAGTTCTGTCACTAATAGGCTTCCTTAGTTTTATCCCAGGTATATTTTAAAATGCTTCACTGCACTTGAATGGTGTGTTGAATAGCTAACGATACCCGTTTATTTCGTACAAATTGCTTTCCAACTGACCGAGTTATTTCAAATTGAAATAGATGCAGTCATATAGTCAATTTACTTGTTACATTGGAACATGGACAAGAAGACTGAAATTCGTAGCTATATTAAATGCCGCATTAGGCTTAATATAGATTCAAAGCAGTTATTTAATGAATTGTTTGGTATATATGGACCTCAGACCATTGGATGCGCCGTCCGACTGGAGACCAGGAGGTCGCGGGTTCAACCCCCGCCGAGGTCGGCAACATTCTTTCGTGGAGATTGATCATGAAATATTTTCTACGATCATTCTCTCCCTTCCGCTGATTCAAGAAGGGCAGTTGTCAGTTTCTGGCGAAAGAATGTGCACAATACTGGTTAACCGCTTAGAGGACTAAGCCTGCCCAGTAAACGTGTGGTTAGGTAAACTGACCGCGCTCGACATGACCCCATGGGGTTGACTGGGCCGTAAAACCTCAACACAAACAAATCATTTCAATGCGCACAGTTTTAGGTTGGTTAAAGCTTTTAAAGCTGGGAAATTTTCTGTTGAAGATGATACCCGTCCTGGAAGGCCTAAAACCTCTGTTACCAATGCTAACATCGCTGCTGCTGTAAAGATTGTGGTCAAACAAGATGCGCAATTGTCTGTCAAAGATATAGCTAGTTGTAGTGGCATAAAAGGCAGTGTCCAAACAATTCTGAAAAAGCGTTTGGATCTGAGAAAGGTTTGCGCTAGGTGGGTACCTCATTTGCTCACTGAGGAGCAAAAGACACGACGCCTTAAATGTGCCCGGGAACTTTTGAAAACATAGAAAGGCTGTAATAGTCGGGTTATTTCTAACTTGCTAACAGGTGATGAAACCTGGGTGCACATGTTTGAGCTACAACGAAGGGCTGATAATAAGCAATGGAAGCGAAAAGATAAAAAACGGACATTTATTGCCAAGAGAACCATAAGTTCGAAAAAGACGTTGTACGCAATTTTCTTTAATTCAAGTGGGCCAATCGTTCAAGTGCCTTGTCCATCTGCTCATACAGTCACTGGCCGATTCTACAAGAATTCTGTACTTATGAAAGTGAAAGAGTTTTACAATAAGAAACGACCAAGCAAAGGATGGTCAGGAGTCCACCTTTTACATGACAACGCCTCCTCTCATAAGTGTGAGGTTGTTAAGTCTTTTTTGGCTTTTGAAAAGGTGAAAGTTTTAAACCATCCACCTTATTCACCTGACCTGAGTCCCTGTTACTTCTTTTTATTTCCAAGGCTTAAGAAAATGCTTTCTGGAAATAAGTATACGTCTAGAAGGTCTCTTGGCAGCGCTATTTATCAGTGTCTCCAACAGATACCAAAAGAAGACTATTTATCTGCTTTTCGCGACTGGGTAAAAAAGTTACAAAAAATGTGTTTCAGTAAAGGGGGAATACTCTAAAGGTTTGTAATAAAAATATGTTTGATAAAACGTAGCACTGAAGTAATCCGAACCCAGTGACAAAACTTTTTGCAGGACCCTCGTAATTAATCCCGGACATATTGCAGGGTTCATACTTTGACATATTAGCATCACATGTATTACCATAACGTTTGCTCTTGGTTTAAATTAAAATCTCATCGAAGAAAACAGACAGTCACACTTGCTTCGTTTCTTTACATTGAGCTGGGTGTGGTCATTCGTGTACCGTGCCACATTCCAAATGTACAAAATATCATATTTCTGTAATTATCGATCATTTAGGCACTCTTTATTAAATTGAATGAAATTATAACATTTTTTCAACTCTCAATATATAAGAATTTCAAATATAGCTGTATCCTTTCCGACAACTGACAGACTTTCAGTGTAATAATTTATTCTTCCGCCATCAACACACATGGTCATTAACACTATAATATATTCTCATGACCAGGATTAGTATTGGCATGGCTAACAAACAGAGAATAAAACAAATGTCCTCAACTCATGCCGAATGGATTCTTCACTCTCAAGACCGGTCAATGTAAGGAATGTCTGGTTAGTTTTTATCATTACCATGTTTTATAAAAATTCTTGTATTTAATGCAAACAGTGTAGACCCTGAGCAGACGCCGCGTTTTGCGGCGTCTCATCTGAGTCTATACTGTCAATGTCCCTTTTATGGGACGCTAAGCATAAATAAATTAAAGCTTTCATCCCTGAGTTTCCGAAGTGGACTCTCCTATCTTAGAATCTGGCCAGAACAATCGTTTCAAATAGGGGTCTCATTCAAAAATATAGGCAGGATGGCAAACAATGTAGATCCTGATAAGACCGCTAATTATGAGCCGTCTCATGAGGATCTACACTGTTTGCAAGAAAATGCTTTTGTCTAAGGGTTAAGTAAGTTATCAAGCTGTTCTTCTAAGAAGGACTGTTTCACAGATAACAGAGTTCCTTGTAGTTTATCTTTGTTTTCAAATTTGGGTCAAAAAATACACTGAAGAAAAAAACAATATTGTATCAAAACAGATAAACATTAAAACCACGCCTTAAACAGAAACAATAGAATCTAAGAAAGTCGTATAAAGCTAACATTCTTTTTAAATGAATATCGGACGTTATGGGCCCGATAGGAATTCTGTCGGGCTAATAACGGTCCGATCAGGATTTTAGTAGATAGCTAGCCGGGCAATTTGATTTTTGACCGTAGACAAGAGCCAGCGATTTCGTTGATCAATAAGGAAGGTAAGAATAATGCGTTGAGATAATGCATAAAGCATTTATTTCGTTTTATAAAAGTTCATACACTAACTCAATATCATTCAATATCATTTGAGCCAGCCCATGACAAAACCTACAAAATGGCATGAGTGCCCTACGAAGACTCAGATAAGCCTGGGCATCCGCCCACTCTGATCAGAGTCTTCGCTATCTGCATGAAGAAAGTTTTGGTCCTACTGAGAGCATAGCGAAGACTCTGATCACACTGGGCGGATGCCCAGGCTGATCTTAGTCTTCGCTGGGCGCACATACCATTTTGTCATGCGCTGACTCATTTACATATAAATCTCGTTATGCGAAAAAGGTGTCCTCTAGGCATATGGAGTCAGCGGTGGAGATCAGATTGTGAACAAGGACATTCGCTTTCCGCTTATAGATTTAATTAGGTACTGCAGAGAATAATAACAGCGCTGCAAAACACTGCACCATGCCCCGCCACTGTACTTACATCAAGCAGTGCCATAATTCTGTTAAACATAAAATCAAAGGGAATATAAGTCTTTCCCTAAATCCCTAAATAAAGTTGATATGATTATATGACTGCGATGACTATTTTCAATGTTCAAAGGGTCATAACTCAAAAAGTAAATAAACCAGGCAGAAGTAAGGGCGAGGATTGTGGCCACGTAAAATCGATTTAAGCCCTCCAGTGAAATACTTTTCACTGACCGTTCCAAGGCGGTTCTTGTCATTGTTTATTTTTATTATAGTTCGTCTTTGAATGTGTGTGTCGCTTACATCTTTTTGTTTTGGATAGCCATTTGGCCACTTTGTACGAAAGTAACTGTCCGTTTGGGTTTCTGCTAGTGATGTTTCCATTAGGGTCTAGTTATTTCGTGTTTGTGTTTTTTTTTTTTTCCTTTGATGTCTCTGATGGAAGGTGTGGGATAATTGCATCGATTCCTGATCATTGCCTTTCCTTCTATTTTACAGTATTCCTTTTTATGCAGATCCCCTCATGATGCTTGAAATTGGTGTAAAGTTTACAAGTGTATCACAGACACTGTTATTTTCAATGTTCAAAGACCCATAACTCAAAACTTAATTAAGCCAGTCTTATGGTTCTTGTTTTCTTCATGTCATCTTATGTTGCTTTACATTTTTGTTCAAGAAAATCTCTTATAAGTAACTCCATAAGCTGGTAACTCAGCGATATGATTCTTGTGTTCTGCACATTATTTTATTGTGATATACATTTGCATAAAGTTTCAAGAATTTATCTCAGTCGGTTTTCAAGTTACATAGCGGAAATATATATAACAGAAATCACTATTTTCAAAGGGTCATAACTCCAAAAACAGTTTAAGTAGAGTTACGTTTTTTTTTTTTTTTTTTTGTTTTGTTTTGTTTTTTTGTATTCGGCACCTTGTCTTATAATGATTTACATTTTTGTGAAGTTTTATCAAAATGCCTAAAACGACTTCCAACTTACATAGCTGACACGAGTACATGTAAGAAATGGCTATTTTCAATATTTACTATGTTCAAAGGGTGGTAACTCCTAAAGTAAGTTAACCAGAGCTACGACTTTTGTGTTCTGCACATTCTCTCATAGGGTTTCACATTTGTGAGAAATTTCCTGAAAATATCTCAAACGATTTTCACCTAACAGAGTGGACACAAGTACATGGCAGAAATGGCTATGTTCAATGGTCAAAGGACAATAAATCCAAAAGTAGGCAAACCAGAATTACGGTTTATGAATTCTGAGTCGTCTCATAGAGTTTAACATTTGTGAGAAGTTTTGTGATAATATCACAAACGGTACAGAGCGGAAACGGTCATATGTTAGAAATGCCGTTCCATGTTCAAAGGGTAATAACTGCAAAACTGCGCAAACCAGAGTTACGGTTCATGAGTTCTGAACATCGTCTCATAGTGTTTTACATTGGTGTGAAGTTTCGTGAAAGTATCTTAAACGGTATTAGAGTTATAGAACGGACGGACGGACACTCAAAATTTCGGAGGATATAATATAATACATCGCCATTTTTGTGGCGGAGCATAAAAACGATGTATAGACAGTAAAGTTACTGATTAGAACAGTTTTGCTTATTGACCCGGACCTTAGCCCAGGCTGATCTGAGCTATAGCTGTTGGCGTATGCCCCGAAGACATTTTTCCGATGGTATATCTCTTGGTTATGTTATACATGTATGTAAGCAGACAGTGAAGCTTCAGACTGTGTGGAAGCGCAGATCGATCACTGACCTTGGTGTTATATGATCTGCAAAGCCCTTTGCTTTAGTGGACGCATTGGAACGTTCAACACCTAAACCTAAAACCTGATTTTACTGGCGCAGAAACGCATCCTAAATCTGGTCCCGAGGGTATAAAACTTTTGTCATGCTTAACTGAGCTGAGCACGAATTTTTTCCTGTTAATAAATCTCAAATTTATAACAACTGCAAGTTTTTTCTTGCTAAACATGAAAAAAAAAATGTTTTTTTTTTTGTTTTTTTTTTGTTTTGTTTTTCTTGCTAAACATGCCAGCCTCGGTGGCTCAGTTGGATGTGTCGTCCGACTGGCGACCAGGAGGTCGCGGGTTCAACCCCCGCCGAGGTCGGCAACATTCTTTCGTGGAGATTGATCATGAAATATTTTCTACGGTCATTCTCTCCCTTCCGCTGATTCAAGAAGGGCAGTTGTCAGTTTCTGGCGAAAGAATGTGCACAATACTGGTTAACCGCTTAGAGGACTAAGCCTGCCCAGTAAACGTGTGGTTAGGTATTCTGATCGCGCTCGACATGACCCCACTGGGTTGACTGGGCCGTAAAACCTCAACACAAACAAATCTTGCTAAACATACCTGAGCTTGAACTTTCCTCTTCTAACAAATATGAAAAAATAACAACTATTGTTGGCACTTTCATATCTATTAGCAGAGAAAAATTTTCGCTTAGTTCAGTTGAACACGAAAAAAAGTTTTATAACTCGGGGCCTCATCTCCACATGAGTTATATTACGATATACTGTATAGTACGAGCCACAACATTAGAAAACGTACCTTCTGGCATATGCACTCTAAAAGACTAAAATCAGCTGACGTATCCGTACACTTTGCATCCTTGTCTCTCCAAAATCGCTCATTGAATATTCTGTTCAGACTGCGCAAATGCGCAGGCTAATCTGAATCTTCGTTCAGTGCACATGCCCGAAGGTATGTTTTCTGACATTGTTTCATACGCACTACGCCTGAAAACATTATTGTGCTGGCACTGATAGTTAGCAGGTTCCTTTACACGGTAAATGTGGAAGACATTTGTATTTTAACATTTACTTGAGCGCTATAGCCCAGTAGGTTTGTTTTTGCCTGCTGAACGGCGGTCATTGGTGCCAGTAGGGCTAGGGCGTATTTCTATATGACGTTCTCATACATGTGAAGCGGGGCACGGAATTTCCTACAAGACTGCATCTGCGCCTAGCAAAGACTCAGATCAGCCTGAGCTTCCGCGCAGGATGATCAGTCTTCATTGTGAGCTGTTCGGATAGCCACGGACCCAAAGCTTCTTCATGCGGACAACGACTATGATCAAACTGAGTGGATCGGAGTTTCCGCTGGTCGCACCGGTCATTTTGTAAGAATAGCTGTGTCCCGGCTCATATGTAATTTTCATATGCAACTGTCGTCTTAAGAGATAACCTTTCCACCCCCTCGAAATGACTGAATTACCCTTAACTGGACATTAAAACATGATACCATCCATCAGTTTATGTCTTACAAGTTCAGTAAGGAAAGAATGTTTATCATTATTATCATTATTATTATTATTATTATTATCTTTCTTTCTTTCTTTCTTTCTTGCAGTTTACCTTCACACAGGCTGTAACATAGATAAGTAGATTCTGAAAAGAGCGGTTCTTTGCCAGATATATTAACTTCCCTACGAACTCTATTAAGCTCAATTAGTTACAATGTTAATTCAATAATAAATGTCAAAAAAACGACCGACGCACAACTGCGCTGTACAGCAGGTGCTCGGACATATCCGAATAGTGAAGATCCAGATCAGGCTTTGCATTGTAGTGTCTATCTATCTATCTATCTATCTAACTTATGCGGACAGTTAGGCGTGGGAACATAGTGCCAGGCCTAAGCAATCAGCGCAGATCCTGATCAGACGTCGCGTACACTGTTTGCCACTCAAATACATCTGATACAATGGACCTACATGTTGTTTCTGTGTTGATCCACTGATGTGTTAAGGAACTGCTACACGGACCGAACAATTAGGTGTAACTGAAACTGTATCCTGATTTAGTGCGAAGTTCCACGCCAGTCAAATCAGGTTTGAGTACCCAAAAGGTGTGCTATTGAACGTTCCAATGTGTTATTTCTGTTGCAGTTCCTTTTTGATTTGTTCATGCTACTACTAATAAAGTACCGTTTTCTGATGTTTTTATGTCATCAACTCTTATCCGATACTTTGGAAGAACTGTGTTAATTGTGGTCTTTCCCGGATATCTCTATATTTACTTTATTTAACTGTTTAAGGTTAGGGTTAGGGTTAGGGTTAGAGTTAGGGTTAGCCTAACCCTTACCCTAACACTAACCCTAACCCTAATGTTAGGACAAGTATGGTGATGAATGAAGGTGTCCGAATATTTATGTACCTGCGGGACCACACAGGCAGTGATCAAAATGTGAATCAATTCTGGCATGGGCGTAGCGCTCAGTACGCACGTACGAATGTGCGTAACATGCTTACGAAACATTTTTACAATAAAGTGGCATTAACATAAGATATTTGGTTCTTTATATTAGGGGCTGCTCTTAAAGGAAAGAAATTGCTCCCTCTGGGAGCAACTTCTTTCCTATAAGAGTAGCCCCTTATTTAGAAGTGCTTCAAGGCACACTATTTCAAGAGTTTTCCCAGTTTTGCGTACAGCTAATTCTGTGCTAGCTACACCACCGTCTGGTGAAATCATTTTCTGCTATACGCATGTGGACATCACAAAGTTCATATGCTGGGGTTGCAGCAATTTTTGGCCCTTATCTGACGTTATAAATTCACTATTTGATCTGAGTCTGTGCGTACTGCAAATGCAACAGGGTACTGTTCCTTCTCAACGTGAGAAACACTAATGTTTATGAGTTATTATTAGTAACACCGGTCAGTATGTATCATACAGATGTTATCATTTCACAATCGGAAGCATTTCTGTCTTCTTCGTCTTCCTCAGATGTTTCCTGTTTCCGACGGCGTTTTCTTCTGGCGGCAATATCTTTTCGTCGTCGGGGTCGAGGATCAAGGGCCAGGGTCTCAAGCCGGTCCTTTAGAAGAAAAATAACAATATTTGCTTTATTAACGCGTAGTATGCTAGGCAGAAAATGCAGCAGACGACATTTTTTTCACAGAAAATAGGGTTTGATATGTCAAATCTTATTTTCTGAGAAAAATAAGAAAATTATGAACAATTTGTCGTCTGTTGAATTTGCCCTGCGAGAGGTAAAGGATAATATGAGTACACAATCTGAGTCGCAGCACGGCAAGCTGTTTAGACTTATTCCGGCTGCCCTTTTGACTCGTTTGTTTGTTCTCTTGTCGACGATGTAGTGTTTTGTATTGTCTTCTCATGCAATTCACCATTTGTTTAGTGCTTTCGGGAATGCTGTGTTACGTGGTTGTATGATCTTTTCTTGGTATCTCCTTATTTATGTTATTATACACAGGTGCTAACTACTATGTTATGACAAGCTGTACGGCAAACTTTATAGGTTTTGGTATGTTCCTAGTCAGCATTCTACGTAAATCTATATCGGGCCGTCATCGGCCCGTCAGGGTAGCTGACGGGCCGATGACGGCCCGATGTAGATTTACGTAGAATGCTAGCTGGGTTCTTAGCTGTATTGGTATCCTTCTGGCAAAGGCGTTAATGTTACCAGGTATCTTTCGCAGAAATCTTGATATCAAGAAAAAGAGCTTATATACCTAACACATAATTGGTGAACTATGAACTATGTTCAACATGTTACCGCAAAGCAAAAACTAATAACTGTTACAGATTAGATTAGTAGCAAAACACTTAACAATAAGCTTTATGCCTTTGTCGTGACAACGAACCAACGTGTCGTCTCTTACTCATACCTCCACACCCGCTCACTGCGACACATGCGAGACCATTCGCACTACTAGATTCAGTTGAACATACCTTTTCTACAAGATGCGTTGACAACTGGGAGTCAACTGACCTATCATCAGTATCGTCATAACCGTGCGTCAGTAAGGTTTTCTTTTTCTTCTTGCTCTTGAATATATCCCTAATCTAAATATTAACAATTTTATGTCATTTTATGTACGAAAACACGCCTATACAAATATATAAAAAATTTCACCTCCAAAAAAAAAAAAACTGAAAATTTTCAGATAAAAACTGATATTTATTTTTATTTTTCTGCTCAAAACAAAGATTGTGTATACTCGTTTGAACCGCCTCGCCGAGGCGGTTCTAACGAGTACCCACAATTTATGTTTTTTAGCAGAAATAAGAAAAATAATGTATACTCCTGTAAACCCCAGTTTTCCTATATAAAAGTGGGGTTTAAGGGCGTCAAACTTATATAGGCGTGTTTTCGTGATGGATACAAAATCGGCTTAGATTATTGTTATTACATAAAAATGTAGAAAATAAAAAATGTTAAAATATTAAAATAAACATCTAAGAAAT
Organism: Anodontia alba; assembly: GCA_964016985.1. Lineage (NCBI taxonomy): Eukaryota > Metazoa > Mollusca > Bivalvia > Lucinida > Lucinidae > Anodontia > Anodontia alba. Next base: position 146,553,642 of record OZ024822.1, read on the forward strand.
GGAAATAAAGATTACCCAGTAAACTTCAAGATCACAAACTACAGCAAAATTTGGCTCCGAAATAAGGAACGTGAAACACCAAGTAAGCACAAAACGCGATTAAAACATTGACATATACCACAGTATTCTTGTATAACGGATACTCGCAAATACATATATTAAAATATATTTTTTCATTAGTTGATAGATTCAAAACATACAATTATGATTGTACCTGTTAAAAATATATTAAGAATGCCATTGAAATGTCGTTATGATCCTGAATTAATTACGTGTCATTACGAAAACACGCCTATTCAAATATACTGAAAATTTGACCACCAAAAAATGAAAGTTTTCTGATAAAAGTTCCGATATTTTTCATATTTCTGCTCAAAACATAGATTGTGGGTACTCGTTAGAACCGCCTCGGTGAGGCGGTTCTAACGAGTACCCACAATCTATGATTTTGAACAGAAATAAGAAAAATAATGTATACCCCTGTAAACCCCAGTTTTCCTATATAATATATATAGGTGTGTTTTCGTGATGATGTAGTGTTTTGAAGTAAAACGAAATATAGCAGTTTAATAATTATCCAAGGTGGTGGTTCTAAAAAGCATACGTAAAATAAACTGAGAATGAAAGGGTGTCCTTCCGTATAGATTAGAGCTCTGTCAGAAGTGATAGAAACATATTTATTTTGACAGTCCTGTTTTTCCTGAATGATGTATTCATTCCTTCTAAATGCATATGCGGATTTAAAAGAATAGAAATGAAAGGGATGTCCTTCCTTATAGAGAAGAGCTCCATCAGAAGTTATGGAATCACAGTTATGACAGTACTTCTTTTCCTGAAAGATGTATTCATTCCTTTTAAACGCATATGTGGAATAGACATTTCATTACAGTCTGGTCTGAGATTTACTCGATTTTCATCAACAGTTTCTACAGTATTTAGACAGTTTCCAGGTGAAAAAAGAAAATCCGGATTAGACTGGAAGAATTCCATTTTACTATTCACGTATGCGCTGGTCCTCCTTTGCGTAGTAAACTTATAATATGCTGCTGTATTGCTAGATTGGTAAATAAATCAAATACTGTACCAACCTCTTCATTTAGTAGTAAGTAGAAAACTAAGAAAAACGCCCCCTGAAACAAAAGATTATCATTTGATGAGCAAGTCAGGAACATCTATGTGTGCATATATGTCTTTTAACATTTCCAAAAAGTCTTCACATCTGTGCAGTCTAACAGAGTCTTCACTATTCGCGACACAGAGGCGACAAGTTCTGAACCTATTTTCAGTGAGAACAGCGGGAGTTCTATCAGATATTTGGCCAAGCAAACTTCAACACTTCATTTAGTTTCCTTTATTGTGTACATGTGTTTATTACGTTCAAAGTTCATTCTTTTAGAATATAATTATCCTATCTACAGATGGTTTTATCGCGGTGGCGGCTTTTATGCGGTGGTTCTTATAGTTTTCTTCCTTTGCAAGACTCTCTGTCCCCTTGCTGCATATTAAATAAAAATCTTAAATATTGGCTTAAGAAACAAAACGCACAACGAAAATCGGAGACTCTGTTTTAGTAAAACAGGTAAGAGAAAAGTCCAGGGAGTGCCACAATCACAACAAAGGTAAGAGAAAACAAACCGCAGCCCATTCCCAGACCCCAAGAGGAAGAGGAAACCGACAAATCTAAACAAGCACAAACCGAACAAACGAACGAAAAGCACGAAGATTAGCTCTCTCTTCCCCAAGCGAGGTAATTGTAATACTAAAAGGACTAAAAATCACAAGAACAAAATGACACACACGGAAAGACAAATCGCCTCGTAGAATAAACCACAAAGCAACAAAGAGTAAGACTAACACCGGGACCACCGCCTTAGAACGGTCCGTAGAGCAAACACCCGGGGATTTAAAGCACTTTTACAGCTAGCTAACTTCACCCTGGGTCCCGATGCTACTCTTAATACAGAAATACATAAAAATTCGGTTCGCATAAAGGCTCCCAACTCAGTCAATGCATCAAAGCGAAAACATAAAAATCAAATTAATCACTATAATAAACAAAGACGAGTACTCATGGCTAATTCTACTATATGCCAGAGTAAATGAAAACCAATAGTTGAACCACGGCGGGCCAAGCCAAACACATATCATCAAGCCCAAACCCACTGGTTAAAGTTTTACGAAGAGGCCGTCATTGAGTCTGAGGCCCGAACCGCCGTCGTGCAATTAAAGAGTGAAGCATAGCCATCAACAATGATTGGGTTGACAACTAGGCATGCAGTCTGCCGCATAATATCCAGGCTATTGCCAAGTCTCTTTATATACAGAACTGTTGTTTGCGAGGCTGCATACGCCTCTTAGCACCGGCTTAAGCGTATTTGATTTTCAAAGCAATTACAACGATTGAAGCAACGATCACGAAAGGAATAAAATATAATCTGCAATATGGTGAGTCCTGCGTATTAAAGCATTGCGGTCACTCGATATATGGTTGTCCACTTTGCTCTCTGTTTTGTGTTCTTGTATAAGGATTTTTGTTCTGATGCTAGCATTGTATTTACCTTACTTCAACAGCTGTCCACTTCGCTTTATGTTTCTTTGTGTATGCTTTGTTTGCATATATATGAGCCGAGCTTTTTTTTACATTTGAACCTAGGGTTTTGAAAATCGAATACTGCTTAAGCCGGCGCTATGGGGCGTATGCAGCCTCGCAAACTACAGTGTTGCATATGAAGAGACTCAATCAAACCGAGTCTCCGATTTTCGTGATTTTGTGTGTTCTTTGTTTCAAAAGGCAATCCTGTTTTACTTTCATTTTGCTCTACTTTAGCTGGTGTTGTGCCGTGTCGCGGCCGTTAAAAGTCTCCCCGTACATCATCATAGAGAAGGTTATATTTTATTTACTTTGGGATCATTGAGCCCATCCTGGTTATTTTGATAATCGAATACCGCCTAAGCCGGCGCTAGGTGCGGGGGCAGCCTCGCAAACTACAGTGTTGCATATGAAGAGCTCAATCAAATCGAGTCTATGATTTTCGTGATTTTGAGTGTTCTTTGTTTCCAAAGGCAATCCTTTTTTACTTTTATTATGATTTGCGGCTGCAATAAAACGCACTTTACTCTATTTTCTATTTTCTGGTTCTTTGCGACCTTTAAGCCTATTGAAAAAAAATTGTGGGTCACTTATGTGGTCTGTGTGACTGAAACCAGCTAGACAGTTCCAGAAAAATTCGACACTTCAGCTATTTTCATTTTTGTTACATTCTTATTTTTTGATTAGACGTCATGGATGCACAGGATCATGTCAGTTTTCGCTGGGAGCAGATGAGTGAGATGACCGATGGAACATGTTTTCACGTCGCGGATTATATAAGTATTAATAAGGAATACTACTGAATCTATTAGCATCAGATAGCCACAACAGCCTAATAACATAGCTTGCCTGCATAGAAGAACAATTTAAGTTATAAAGGAAAATAGTAAAATATTAAATATTCCGGATACACCGCTAACTTACCTGTAGAAAATTAAAAAGTCCAAATAAGTATTTGAGTATTTTATCAGACATTTTCAGTGATATAAATGCGAAAGACCATACTACAGTGATTAAGATAATCTGTGTCCACAATGCCTTCATCAATAACCTGTAAGAAAGACCAAATAGCCAGAACATTAGTAAAAGCTATTCATCACATAAACGGGCATAGTAAGCCTTGATCAGCCTGTGTATTAATGCATTCTGACCAATATATATTTAACAAATAATTATTAACAGAAAAAAAAAACATTTGTAACTGAAACACTACAAGTTAAAAAGATATTCAGTTAAGTTTGGGTAACAGAGTAGCCACCTTTTTTTAGAAAGGGCTGTCAATTCTGCTTGCCGTCTGTTCTTTTTGTGACAGTTGTATTATATCTGTCTATTTGTCCCTTTGATGTTGAGAACTTGATGTGAATCTGATTGTATCAACTCCTGTCTTCACTTATTTACTTTGATTTTGATATTGCAACTTTTCCAGTTTTGGACGCGACATTCCCCGTGCTACATTCATCCTGTGGAGTATATATTTCTCATCTTATTATTTTTTTCTAGAGTGTGTTTTAAAGTAAGTGACTTTAAAAATCGAAATAATCTTTTAACTGTTAAATTTCTTAAACTTGTGTATCGGTATCACAAACTCGGTAAATCACTTTTTAGTTTTTATCGCCTTTTTTCTGATTTAAGCCATTTTAGTCTGGAGACCCACAAAAAGGTATTTGGAAAACAATGTAGACCCAGATAAGACATCGCAGAATGCAAACGTGGCGTCTGATCAGAGTCTACACTGTTTGCATTGTATACAGGAATTTCTATAAAACGTGATAATATTGGAAACAGACCGGTCCAAAGAGTTGGATAGAAGAGCCCACTCGACGTAAACGGGTTATTGTTCTTATATAACGGTGCCTTTACAAGAGTCCTGCGCTAAAGCTTGTAAGAACTCAAGAGCATGGTGACTTCATCTTTTAATTCAGAAGAACTAATGGTGATACTGAATTTATGTTAACAATTAAAACGTGTAGTAACCCGTAAATAAATAATAGGCTGAAGAAAAATGTTATGCAACAGTCTGTATGTATGGTTTATGCGGTTCACAGGTGACGTTGATCTGAGGTCAAGAGCAGGCATAGAGTCAAAGAAAAATAAACTGTTACAAGAAATGAAAACAAATATAAAACTGTACATAAAAGCGCAAAAACTTTTAACACATTACCATGAATCTGCTTTCATGAGAATGTGTATGCTGTATAGAATCAAATTTAAGTGTAGAAGGTTACAAGCCATCGAGGCAAATGTTAAAGCTACAGTTAAAAGCATTTAAAGAAAATGGTAAACGAGGTAACTTCAGCCGATCACTAAATGCCAAATTAACATGTATGTATATTACGACCTTAATCCTGAGGTCACGGGTGAGTAACTTTTGGTCATAATTTTGGTCATAATTCAGTAATATTGTCAGATGAAAGAACGGTTGGCTAAACGGAATAAACGACAGGTAGGGACGAAAAGGTAGAGTCCCAACTAAGTAATGGGGAATAAGGATATCATACGCTCAACAAACTACGATATACAACATAAAAATACAACATACTTACAAAATAAATTTATTGCTTTTCTCTGACTTAGTGTATGAGTTTTCATTGTGTTCTTTGGCAGTGAAAATTAAAACCATGATTGTAATCTACAAACAGAAAAACACGATTCTGAATACCGAAACCAACATGTACATATTCAACATGTAAGTACAATGGTGACATATCAATAGAGCCGGGGCACAACATTTCCTACAATATTGCATTTGCATAAGCACTGACTGATCTGAGTCTTCCAAGGGCACTCTGTGGGTAGCCAAGTATCAAAGCAGGCTGATCTGATTCTTCGCTGGGTGCCATGCAATCTGATAGGAAACGCTGTACCCCGGCTCAATACATTTCGTATGCCAGGGTTATTGATATAAAATCCACTGGGACATCAACTGGAAGGGAAAAAAAAGAAACATTCAAATAACAGATATGTCGCATGAAACAAATAATAAGCATCTTGCTTCTTTGGCTTCAGATCTTCAATTAGCCCTTTGCATTTAGTCAGTGTTCTCATTTCTCATATCTTGCAAACAAAAACACAACCCTACATTCGGAAAAATATACAGCTGATTTTTGCATATATAAAACCTGGATATCACACGGCACAAAAACACAGGATAGCACTCCAAAACTAACTGCATTTTGGCAAAATGCATGCATTTTGCATGGTACTGTTTTCGAGTTTTGCCTTGCGACTGTAAGTTATGTTAAGCGTATAGTAAAAAAAATTAAACTATCAGGAAAATACACCCGACTCGAATAAATCAATCTGTACAGTTGATGCCTGAATATAAATGAGCACTGAATGTTTAAAAGTCTTGTCGTCTTTTTGTTAAACGGTTTGTACTTTAATGATTTTCGATTAGCATTTTTTGCGGAAACTACTTGACGCATTGTGTTTGGTCCTCATACATTCTTACCGAGAGCAGTGAACAAATGTTTCAAAATTATGGACATGACAAAATTGCAGAAAACTCCATCAGCATGCATTTTAAAGACTTACATAAGTATAAAATTGTATTGTATATGAATTAATCTAATAGATGAATCATAAGCCTGAACGTCCAAAAGGTGTCAGGTAAAATTTAAAATATGTCATTCAAAATCATATCGTAAATATTTACAAACAAAAAATAAAGTGTTCTCTTTCAAGTTTATCGTATCGGCCATATAGGATCAGAAATCGGACATGTTTTATGTCAGGCCATTTCCATGAGCCTTCTACAACATGAAAAACAGGTAGCAGGTGTATTTGAAATACAGTTGCATGCGACGTTTTTAAAATTGGTTTCAGTCAGTTAACCAGGGTACGCTCCCTTCAATGCAGAAAACAGCCCCCGTCTCAATTTTGATTCAAAGTTGCATATGAGAAAATTTACATTTTGGTGTCTGTTTTTAACCTTACTTTCATTTTTAGACTTTATTCTGAATACGCAAGATTGTGTATTGCTGGAATTTGTTGAATATCAACTGGGCATCCGTAGAAACTTGCAAGTTTTCGCGAAATGCAATGTCTGCATATCTGCTATACAGTTGTTTTATATAGAGGAATGTCCAAATTGTCTTCCTATATCAAAATAAATTGCATACGTAGGGCTAGCAAATTTTTTATATTGAAACCCCTACTATTTGTTTTACCATAGTATTTATGACTACATGTGTTATATTGTGATGAGGTAGATGAAGCCAACGGGGACGGAATAGATACATGTATATTAGAAATGCATCATAATAAATGGCGAGGTTCCGATCGTTTATACCCTCAGTATTTTTTTTTCTGCTGACCGTTCCAAGGCAGTCATGTATTTCTTCTTTGTTCGCGCCTTGTTTATTATAATGATGCTGTTTTGTTTAGTCATTGTTTGTTCGTCATCAGTTCTTCAATTGGTGTCTTGTGAAATTGCGATTGTGGCCTCTTCTGAGTTACTTCATTTATATTTTAGACGCGACTGAGTACGTGCATAGAGGTACTTTCGTTTTCAAGTGACGGCCAGGCACTCAACCCTACGATATTCAAAATTGTTTATTTGGTTGATGAAAGACATCATGCTTATTGTTGTTCTGTAGACGGAAAAGAAATTGAAACAGATATTAATCTAAAGTTTGTACAAACCACATAATTAGCGAAGATAAACATATTAGAGGGATAATTCGTTTATCGTAGGCCAAAGAGACATAAGGCAAGATAAATGGTCATTGTTTGTTTGTTTGTGTTGAGGATTTACGGCCCAGTCAACCCAATGGGGTCATGTCGAGCGCAGTCAGTTTACTGGGCAGGCTTAGTCATCTAAGCGGTTAACCAGTATTGTGCACATTCTTTCGCCAGAAACTGACAACTGCCCTTCTTGAATCAGCGGAAGGGAGAGAATGCCCGTAGAAAATATTTCATGATCAATCTCCACGAAAGAATGTTGCCGACCTCGGCGGGGGTTGAACCCGCGACCTCCTGGTCCAGTCGGACGGCGCATCCAACTGAGCCACCGAGGTCGGCTAGATAAATTGACATGGATCTATTTGTAGGGGATCTGCAGGATTCAACAGTAATGCTACTGAGGGGGATTAAAACAAAGCTTTATATTGTCTAATTTTGTGACCACATTGTCAAGGAAGAGGATGCTGGTTCCTTTGCTTTTCTTTGATTTGTGGCTTGTGTACTTTATATATTGGTTTTTTTTTTTGCTCTTTCTCTTGGTGTCATAGGTAGGCTATAATACAGTGAACCCTCGTTATAACGACAGCATTTGTTCTCAATGACATTGCCATTAAAACGAATTTGTTGTTGTGCAGAATACTAAATGAGCAGATTGATATGTAAGAAAGGTCTTGTTTTGTTCTTATTTCCTTTCATAGAACATATGTTTTGGATATTTGTTAGAATCGCCTGAGGTGCTTCTAACAAATTTCCAAACCGTATGTTTGTTTTTTTTAAGTATTAAATACAATAGTTTGTTACTAATTGTTACCTCTTAAGCGAAGGTTTCGTGACAGTCAAATCGTCATTATAATGACTTTTGTCGTTGTATCGAGTGTCGGTATAAAAAAAGGGTTGTCTGTGTGTGATTATGGCTTTTACTGGACATATTCAGTCTTAGTTCTAATGCAATTCTGTCATGTCAACGTACCTTCTGAGAGTTATTCGGGGCTATGTCTATCGGTTATTGATCTAAGAATCTGATAGCTACAAAACGTGAGTATAAATCTCTTATCTGACCCTACTACAAGAGTCCGTGTCTGATCGTCTACGACATTAATAACGTGACACAATCAAATATCGCTACCTCCGATTACGAGTTAAAGAGCGAATGAATAGGACCATCCATTGCCAGACGATTAATCAAGCGACTAGCCCATTTACTCAAATGTATCAACATTCATCGATAACTGAGTCTAGTTTTATTGCGTTCGTACATGTATATTGAAATTTGAGCCGGAAAGACAGGAAACGTTCATTCGGACATGTGCGACCAGCAATGATACAGATCAGCCTGCGCATTCGCGCAGTTTTTTTTTTTCAGAATCTTTACTGGGTGCATTTATGATAGCCAATGATGCGGATAACGAATACTCTGATCAGACTGCGCGGACACACAGGGTGCTTTGAGTCTTATCGGGACCAAGGGTGAAGTTGGCTAGCTGTAAAAGTGCTTTAAACCCCACCCCAACCCCCCCCCCCCCCCCCCCAACGGTAGTTTACTCTACTGACCGTTCAAAAGCGGTGGTCACGGTGTTAGTCTTACCTTTTGGTGCTTTGTGGTTTATTCTGCGAGGCGATTCGTTGTATGTCTTATCTTGTGCCATTTTGTTCTTGTGTTTTTCAGTCCTTTTAGCATTGCGATTACCTCGCTTGGGGAAGAGAGAGCTAATCGTAGTGCTTTTCGTATGTTTGATCGATTTGTGCTTGTTTGGATTTGTCGGTTTCCTCTTCCTCTTGATGTCTGGGAAGGGCTGCGGTTTGTGATTGTGGCACTCCTTGGACTTTTCTCTTACCCTTTTTTTCATTAGGCGCACATGCCAGGAGGTACATTTTCTCACGCTACGGCTCATTTCGTTATTCTTACGAGTATTTAAACTTACCGCAATAATGCCGACAGCCGGTCCTATAAATAACCACAGGTTTTCCCACGATATCCAGCACCTGGATTGTATATAAAACAGAAATGTTACAATCACTAGTATGACCTTAAATTTTCATTGCTATGCGCTTTACTCTGCGAATGTGCATAAGTATAAATAAAAATACATAGGAAAAGCTACAATCACGAAGGACAGGTTTCCCGAGACACCAAAAAGGAAGGAGAGCTGGGACATAACAAACGTCACATAGGAAATCACCGACGTACACACTTAGAAACACTGCAAAAGGGACCGCCTTGGAATGACCTCTCTAGATCTTGCTGTCCACGTATTCGCCATGCTCTTTGTCAGATAATGCAACTTGCTAAAACCATGACTAACTTTGGATTAGATGAGAATACCTAGGTAAAACGATGTCATTTTACGAGTATGGTATCAACCGACTATATATGTAAGCGTTATACACAGCAATGCCATGTATCCTCACAGATGCATTCATTCTGAAAAATACATCTAGGTGTAATATTACTAATGTGAGTGGAAACACTTTCAGAGAACGCAAATTTGTTAAACTGTTTTGTCCCGTTCTGAAAAGAGGTCAGCCCTTGGCAGAGAATTGCCACCTTTTAGGGTAGACCATTTTGGAATAAGCGTATTTCATTTCATCGTATTGGCATATACATACAACAAATAGAATAATCCCTAGGATTATAATATAAGCAGTCTGTCTGTTTGGTTTCTCTTCCCGTCTTGTAGAAGTAAGTATTTCGAAAAGCAATGTCACAGACAAATTTCTTCTGAAGTCTAATGTACTAGTACTGTAGCATTTGTTGTGATCTTCCTCACAATTCGATTGTAAGACAAGACTTCTTATCCAGACATATAATAAGCCCAAACATTGGAATATTGTTTCCATACATTTATCACCGAGTCCTACAACTAACATATTTTAAAATCATTAATATAAAATATATATAAAGATACCAAGGACACGCCAAAATGACAAAGCACAGCCTTCCAGATGTACCAAATGAGGGAGAGTTAAGGCACATAAAATGACGAAACAAATGCAATATATAAAACCCACGAAGCATAAACAATTTAAACACAATGTTTGTAGTTATATTTCTCAGTCAACGCAACACAAGCTTACATGTTTTTGGCATAGTATTCCTCTCCCTGGGAACCAACAAAAGCACCAACAAGAACAGCAGGAAATACTGAAATAGAGAAGTAGACCTTATTAATCAACAGCATTACAGTATCATTTCCTCTCAGCATTACATCTCAGCAGTTGTACAGGCCAGCAAGATAACCTCTCCACATGATATGTCAGCATGCCCTAACAACATCAACTTGAACATTACTTCTCAACAGCATTACCTTACAGCACAGCATTGCGTCTAAGGGGCATAAAATTTTATTTTATTTCTACCACCTGTTATTAACGTCCAGCACCAATACCTCTCAATATCCTCTTCTACATTATATATCTTTAGTATTATCGTTTAGCAATGGCCATCTTTCATTCTGTCGTATTATTTTCATCAGAATTACATCTGAATTATACCTCTTGGTAATATAATCTGTCAAACTGTCTGTTCAGGCACAGTGCCTCTTGGCATTAGCTCACAGAAATGTATCACATTACCATTACGTTTCTTCTTCATTGCCTATCAACAATATTGACATTCAGTATAAAAAACTGAGGTCCTAGTATTATCTCTAAACATTATTTCTCCGCGCCATCAATTCTATGTATAATCTAGAAAGGCTTTGATATAAGACGCCTTGCCTATAAGTAGGTGTGTCTGTATAGCTATATAATAATTCTGGATATCTCTCTTACTGTGATGTTAACGTAATTATGAGTAATTAAATACAAATATACTTACTCCAGCCTAAAATATAGTATCTGACAAGGGAACCAGAGTCATTATGTTGTCCATGCGCGTGACTGGAGTAGGTGATCACAATATAAAGGTTGAACGCCTCGTTCATTAACCAGGAGAAATTAGTCAAGAAACAGTAGTTGAGTGCTACAGCAAATATCTGGCATAAAATCTGAAAACAAAATACTGATCCAAATGTACTATGAATATGTATTATGAAATTAAGTAATTAATGCCTAACTTAATTATTTGATTTAAATGTCGATGTTCCGAAATCGTCTGAACTGTTTCTGAACTGTTTCTGTTACTAAACATTGGTGATACGATGACATACAGGATAGCGGCATCTTATATGAGGTTACAGTGCTCTCTGAGGGAGCATACCATTTGTAGCCGAAGCGCAACACTAAGACTATGACAGCATTTTATGAGTGTAATACTGAATTGGACATATTTCGAAATTTCGGAACACAGTCCTTTAAAGACTCTGGATAAGGGTTAATGACAGGCAATGACCACATAAAACGGAACAATGTCGGAACTGAACGAACAAGTGGAGATAGAACAGACACACGAAAAAAGAACTGCAACAGAAATACCGCCTTGGAACGGTCAGCAACGAAATTGCTAGGGAAGCAAGTGGGATTAACCGTTTCAATCCTGTAGACCGGTACAGATACCTATGCAAACAGTGTAAATTTAGATGAGCTAGGTCATAATGAGCCATCTCATTTGGGTCAACCATGCTTGCCACCTTCTTAATGATCAATGACTAACCCCCTACTTAAAATGAATGGACGTGTCTAAATTCAAAGCTGGAATAATCCATCTAAAAGACTCAGGGATGAAAGCGTTCAGGCTGGTTTACGATCCTCCAAATTCGCCTATAATCCTGATACTGTTCCAACTACACATCACGCGTACGGGTTCCATAACTTATCGCCGGCCTCGGTGGCTCAGTTGAATGCGCCGTCCCACTGGAGACCAGGAGGTCGCGGGTTAAACCCCCGACGAGCTCGGTAATATTCTTTCGTCGAAATTGATCATAAAATGTTTTCTACGGTCATTCTCTCCCTTCCGCTGATTCAAGAAGGGCAGTTGTCAGTTTCTGGCGAAAGAATGTGCACAATACTGGTTAACCGCTTAGAGGACTAAGCCTGCCCAGTAAACGTGTAGTTAGGTAAAGTGACCGCGCTAGACATGACCCCATTGGGTTGACTGGGCCGTTGACTGGGCCGTAAAACCTCAACACAAACAAATCCATAACTTATCAGTGGATCAACACATAAAACATGTAAATCAACTTCTAAACACTATGATGACACAAAAATGAAAATAAAAGTCATAAAGGATTGCCTTTGGAAACAAAGAACACACAAAAACACGAAAATTAGAGACCCGGCCTGACCCAGTCTCTCCATATGCAACACTGCAGACTGCGAGGCTCATACGCCCCCTAGCGCCGGCTTCAGCGGTATTCAATTTCCAAAATAACCAGGGTAAGCTCAATGATCCTAAAGGAATAAAATATAACCTGCACTATGATGATGTACGGGAAGAATTTTTACGGCCGCCATATGGCACAACACCAGCTACAGTAGAATAAAATAAAAGTCAAAAGGGATTGTCTTTGGAAACACATAAAATCACGAAAATCAGAGACCCAGCCAGACTACGCCCCCTAGCGCCGCCTTCAGCGGTATTCGATTTTCAAAATAAGCAGTCACGACTACAAACCAAGAGTCAGATACCTTTACCATAGCTCTTAAACATAATATATTCGCATGATTATATTATTAAGTCCTTATACAAGCCATCTGCCTTCTCGTACTGCCAGAAAAGAAAACAAATCTTGCAAAGCCAATACTTTCCCAATGCAGACTGCAAAGACATAGATCAGTCTGCGAATCGCCAAAGTATGATCAGAGTTTTGACTATTTGTTATCAGAGTAGCATGTCAGCCTAGAATTTACATAGCAATAAAGAAAAAACTAGTACGAATACACAGATGGTCGTATATGAAGGTATTAGCGATTCCCCAACCCATAGCTCATTTGGCTTACAATAGTGTCGTATCTTTCTATACCGATCATAAACACAAGTTGACCCAGGACCACTGAGATAGCCAAATTCTTGTGTAGAGCAGCTGTACTTGAACTCGTCCTGAAATTATCACAAAGAAAAATTCTCTTTTTTATAATAACGAATCATTATCCTGACAAAGTCATACACGTTTGTCATACGTTAACGTCTTTCCAACGCAAAGACGTCGACTCACCTTTTCTGTGCAGTCTAGACTGTGTTTCTTTGATAATATGTGTATGTCAAACTGTAGCAGCGAATGCTTTAAATGCTAATAACGTATGACAGTAATCATTTTATCATTTAGAATTGTCAAGAATAAATTATTTTAATCACACCCCTAATTTTAACATGCGCAATTTCCTGATTACGGCAAGTGTGCTGTCGTCTAAAAATAAGCCGCCTCATGACAAAACTAAGAAAATGGCATGTGCGCCCAGCGAAGACGCCGATCTGCCTGGGCATTCGCCCAGCCAGATCAGTCTGCCCTGTCCACATGAAGAACGCTTGGGCCCTTAGCTACCCATTGAGTGTACAGCAAAGACTCTGATCAGACTGGGCGGATGCTCAGGTTTATCTGAGTCTTCACTGGGTGCACATCCATTTTGTTGGTTTTGTCAAGAGATGGTTCAAATTTGACAAGAAAATATAACATGAGGGATTTTTTTATTAAGGGACAATGAAAAAGGGATCTACTCCCAATTGTCTCACAATTATTTCATTTTCGAGTGGCCTCTTTCATAAGGGAGGCCAATGTATTTAACAAACCTCCCAGAATATGTACCCATTTCCCTTTATCAGTTCAGCTGACTGATAATACTTACAATAAAATGATCTAATGATAATATAAGCTTCCCTGCCGGTTATTGAATCAATAATTTGGAACGCGAATCCTGTAGAAGGAATGTCGGTTTGGAGGATTTACAAATAGACAGGATTTAAATTACATTACCGCTAATTTACATACATTAGCAATATATAAACTAACTGATATATCTTAAAGTATTCAGAAAATTAATTTTCTAACAAGAAGGTAATACAAGGTATATTAAGGTAACTTAATCATAATTCACACGATACTTTTACTAACCCTTGATAATTACTTTTTGAAATTCAAACGTCTCTGGATTATTCTTTATAATAAACATAATTCATTCACAACAAATAATCATTATTTTAAAATGAATGTATCCAAAGCCATGCCATGCTCTAAGCAAATTACCTGCAAATGTCAAACGTCAACGTGTCGTATGGACAATTAAACGTACCATATCTGGCCTTAAATTTCAAAATAAAGTTTCCTTATTTGAAAATACGAATAAAATTACCAGATTTAATATCCACAGGAAGCAGATAAAAGTTTGGCACTTACCTGTAATACATATGTAGAAGGCATGTAGCAAGGCACAATACGGCTGATGAACAACAACCAATATAGGAAGCAAAATTCATTAAGATCAGTCGAACTTCTCCTTTATTCCACTAAAACAGAATAGAAACTGTTAAGACGTTCGTTTTAACAAAAATTATAGTAAAGCGCATGCGAACTGACTGTTGAAGCTCATATCAGTCCGAACACTTTAACAGATATGTACAGCATTCACAGTTGAGTTTGTAGAACACACTATATCCAAATGTATTCAGAGCGAACACAGCATGATCATCTGAAAATGTTTCCGCATAGTTGGTCTTCTAAATTGAATACATACGTTCCGACTAGAGTCCATAATAGATATTTAAATAAAGTGATTCAAAATAAATATTCCCTTGCTTATCCCGGAAATTAAGGCTAAGTATTTTAGTTTGAATAAAATTTAAAAAGAAAAAAGGATGCTTTTGGAAACAAACAACACACACAAGTAATGTCAAGTATTACATTCCTGTGAAAATAGGTAAAATAGTTTAATTTACGTCTGCAGATGTCTCATTTGATTACTATTACATCTATAACCTTTAAAACAGTACCGAAACTCAATATAAAAATATAAATAAACATATTCTGAAAGTAATGACCATTGTGGGCTATAAACACATACAACACTGAAAGTAAATGAAGGTAATATTGCTTTCTGGACCAGACTAAATAATTGCGGCCAATTATACCGCACCAGTGACCCTCATATATTTTTTTCAGCATCCGGGAATAGGATGAATTATTACAAAAGACAGGAAAATATAATGTACACTATAGTGAAGTACGGGGAGACGTTTTACAGCCAACGCAAGACTATTACTAGCTATAGTTATTTTAAATATATTCTAAAAAGAATGATCTTCTAGAATAATTAACACACACACACACACACACACACACACACACACACACGCGCGCGCATACACAAAAACAAACGCACATACACAACACACACACACTTGAAACTGAAAATAGCTGGAGTGTCGAAGTTTAAAGTTATTCATAAAAATGAGAGAAGATACCCAGGAAAAGCCACAATCAGGAAGTACAACCTTCCCGAGGCACCAAAAGAGATAACAGTGAGTCTGAGGTCAACATACAAAAATTGTTTTTCGGAAAATCACAGAATCGATTTACACAAAGGCAAAATTAGGAATGTTCATATAGACAGACAGGGCCCCAAATTAAATGGAGTGTAATCAGGTGTTCATGGAAAGAAAGCATTACTTGAATAGTATGCTTCATCCACAATGCTCATCAGCCTGAAACGAGATTTATGAAACTACGGGGTTTAGAAAGTCTTTTATAACAAATAATGACAAAACAAAGGTCATATGTGAAACTACCTAGACACAAACAAAGAAGAACTGTAATAGAGGAACTGTTTTGAAACGGCCATGTCCAGTCAAAATTATTTTGACGCATCTGTGTATCTTTCAGTGATTTCCGACATCAAATACACAAATACATTGTCTCAGTTATAAGATTTACAACAGAAGATTATAGTTTTCGTGACAGCTACTATATAATTCGAGTAACTTATATTAACATCGACATTCACAGCAATTATTCCGGTAAAACATTAATAAAGAACTGTCACTAACTTACATTAACATTGTACATATCTGTCGTAATAGCAAATATTCCAGTAACCGAGCATGCACATACACCTTCATATCCATTATCTTCTCTGAGTTCACATCCTTCACGTGTCCATTTCCACCGCTTTATTCTAAAATGTGTTCAAATAAGGCGATATTAATTTTCGACTATAGGAAAGCAAAACAAACACAAAACTATTTCATTTCTTAATGTAAGCCGGGAAACAGAGCGGAACTATTCTCAACTGAGGTATGCTTTTTAGAAAGTGAATCCTCGCCATAGCAAAAAGTGTGTTTCGTGATTGTGGCACTCCTGGGTATCTTCACTTACATAGAATATGCTGACAACAAAGTCCTGATCGGCCGACTCATCTGTGTAAACAACTTATGTCAGCCATAAAAAAAAAACATTTTACAACTGTCGTTTTAAGGTACATTTTATCAATAATAAATAATTGGAAATACATGTCTTTTAGAATTTTACGGTGACATAGTGTACAGATTTAGAAACATTGTGGGAAAATCTAACTTTTCGGAGCAATTCAGAAAACTATTTAACCATTATAAAAGAATTGGCTATAGCCTGAATATTATGCGGCAGACTGCATGCCTAGTTATCAACCCAATCATTGTTGATAGCTATGCTTCACTCTTTAATTGCACAACGGCGGTTCGGGTATCAGACTCAATGAGGGCCTCTTCGTAAAACTTTAACCAGTGGGTTGGGGCTTGTGCTTGTTTGGATTTTTCTGTTTCCTCTTCCTCTTGGTGTCTGGGAAGGGCTGCGGTTTGTGATTGTGGCACTCCCTGGACTTTTCTCTTACCTTATTTGACGATATGTCTTTTGCTTGGCCCCCATGGTTCATCTATTAGTTTTCATTTACTCTGGCACACAGTAGAATTGCCATGAGTACTACTCTTTGTTTATCAAAGTGATTAATTTGATTTTTATTTTTTCGCTTTGATGCACTGACTGCTTTGGGAGCCTTTATGCGAACCGATTTTTTATGTATTTCTGTAAAGAGTAGCACCGGGACCCAGGGTGAATTTGGCTGGCCGTAAAAGTGCTTTAAACACTCTCTCCCACCCCGGTGGTTTATTCTACTGACGTTCCCGGTGTTAGTCTTACTCTTTGTTGCTTTGTGGTTTATTCTACGAGGCGATTTGTTTTAAGTCGTTCCTTGTGTTATTTTGTTGTTGTATTTTTAGTCCTTTAAGCATTGCGATTACCTCGCTTGGGGAAGAGAGAGCTAATCCTGGTGCTTTTCGATTTGCGCTTGTTTGGTTTTGTCTTTTTTTTCTTCCTCTTTGTGTCTGGGATGGGCTGCGGCTTGTGATTGTGGCACTCTCTGGACTTTTCTCTTACCTTTTTGTAAGCGGTAATAAAACTGCATATGGGAGATATAAGTAAGATTTTTTCCTTAGGACTTTTTTGTTAGATGAAATAAACTCAAAGCATCTTCCTTTTATAATTTTGTCATCTATGTTTACTTTGTGTTTTGCTTCACACTAACAAGTTGTGTCCTTCATTTAATTTACCTTCCTCCTAAGATGGTTCCGTGTACAAGCCTAACACACGCAGGGTTGGAGATATTAAATGTCTGAAACGATGAACAATACGCATTTATTCTGTAGGCTTATAGTTAGAATATGACCACATCATGTATATACCAATAAGCCCTAGAAGTCAACAAGTCTCTAGAAACTGAATGAATATTTTGTTTGGTGTTTTGATTGGTAGGTTTTACCGCAGCACTTCAGAAGAAAATTAATCAAGTGATAGATAATATCTACATGAAACTACAAGACGAGTTTTCAAGGTCAGTAAGAAATACAATACATTCTTTAGTCGCCTCTACTGACCGTTATAACGCGGTGGTCCCGGTGTTAGTCTTACTCTTTGTTGCTTTATGGCCTATTCTATGAGGCGAATTGTTTTATGTCTTACCTTGTGTCATTTTGTTCTTGTGTTTTTCAGTCCCTTTAGTATTGCGATTACCTCGCTTGGGGAAGAGAAAACTAATCTTAGTGTTTTTCGTACGTTTGTTCGATTTATGCTTATTTGGATTTGTCAGTTTCCTCTTCCACTTGGTCCCGGTGTTAGTCTTACTCTTTGTTGCTTTATGGCCTATTCTATGAGGCGAATTGTTTTATGTCTTACCTTGTGTCATTTTGTTCTTGTGTTTTTCAGTCCCTTTAGTATTGCGATTACCTCGCTTGGGGAAGAGAAAACTAATCTTAGTGTTTTTCGTACGTTTGTTCGATTTATGCTTATTTGGATTTGTCAGTTTCCTCTTCCACTTGGTGTCTGGGAAGGGCTGAGGTTTGTGATTGTGGCATTCCCTGCACTTTTCTCTTACCTTTATCTGCTTCTTTTACATAAAGACTATGAAAAGCGTAAAATGAGACTCGCTGTGTAAAACGTGTCCTGCCATCACGAAAACATGCCTGTATAATGTTGACCCCCTAAAACCCCACTTTTATACAGGGGTATATATTATTTTTCTTGTTTCTGCTCAGAAGCATAGCTTGTGTGTACTCGTTAGAATCGCCTCGCCGAGGCTGTTCTAACGAGTACCCGCAATCTATATTTTGAGCAGAAATATGAAAAATATCAGAATTTTTCTCTGAAAATTTTAACAGAGCTAATCTTAGTGCTTTTCGTAAGTGTGTTCGATTTGTGCTTGTTTGGATTTGTCGGTTTCCTCTTCCTCTTGGTATCTGGGAAGGGCTGCTGTTTGTGATTATGGCACTCCCTTGACTTTTCTCTTACCTTTTTTTTTTTTTTTTTTTTTTCTTTTTTGTTGTAAACTTTTCAGTATATTTGAATAGGCTTGTTTTCGTAAAGCTTTGGCGTATATGCTGACAGCGAATTGCCGATAGACCTTTGCTCTCCGCTTACAGACTACTTGGACACTGTATAATATACTGCTGTATAACAAAAGCCCTTATCGAATTATGCTGCGTTGATGACTGATCTGGTTCTTCACTGTTTTTTTTTTTTTTTTTTGCCACGGTAACACCAATTTTACTCTTGGCGCGGCTAAACAAGTTATTCAATGTGATCGGATATACTCTCAAGGATGTTCACTCTGACCACGATGAGAATATACTCCTCGAATTATTCTGCCTTAACAGTCTTATTTGGAATGGATTCAAGTACTAGCGATACAAATCCTATTTTGCTGGAATGTGTTGTTTTATTTTGAATGGGATAACTTCTTTCTTAAACTTCTGTGCTAAACCTAAAATGCTTAGGATGAAATTTGTGACAAAAAAAGCAGTCGACTTAAGGCTTGCTTTCTGTGTTGTCCTTGTGTTTTTCAGTCCTTTTAGCATTGCCGTTACCCCGCTTAGGGAAGAGAGAGCTGTTCGTGCGATTGTTTATTTTGCGCGTGTTGGTTTGTGTCTCTTTACTCTCCTTCTCTGTGTCGGGGACTTGTGATTGTGGCACTACCTGGACTTTTCTTTTTACCTTTTTGCACGAAACACAACACTATCTTGATGAAATAAAAGCACTCTACCGCCAGAATACTAGTATTTTTGAATGACTATATAGCCATAGTATGTTAGTTAAAATGCAAGATTACCTTGGAACTTTATCGGCCATTTTTGCAAAAGAGCCAACTTTTGTGCATTTCAGTTTATAATGCTGCAATCTTCTGAAAGTGAACTTCTCTAAACGGAAAGACTTAAGGGAGTACATTCTTTCCTTTTAGAGTAGAACCCCTTTTCAGAATGGCGACAAAAATAATTTGAGTTTTCTCCCTAAAAGTTTATCCATTCTCTTTAACATGTTACAGTTTCTGGCTTAATTCAGCAGGCGACATATTCATATTTGTCCTATTTGTTCAAGAAAATGTGTTTCTTCCGGTACAAATCAGAAAATTGTTTCAAACTGTAGTTTGCTGTATTTTACCAAAAAAATGCTAAGTTTTATAAAAAATGATTTAAGAAATATACAAACATTTACTTACATTTAAATATGGAAGTCTGTAAATGATAGGAACAGATAAGTTGGAAGCGAAGTCAATATCACCAGCGTGGACAAACATTGCAATCACCGGCGTATTTACATTGTCTTCTTTAGCCTTGATTCCCGTGCTGAAACAAAAAATTATAAAATATTTTGCCCATTAAGCCACAAGAAAGGATACCTTCGGGCATGTACTAGAAAGAAATATGGAACTACCCAGGAAATGCTACAGTCATGGCATGAAGCCCTCCGATGGAACCACAACAATGTTATGTGACATGATAATGCAAAACAGCGCTTCCTCAAAATATCATGCACAAACAAAGAGGAACGGCAATGGAAACATCGACTGTGAACGGTCAACAGCAGCCATTACAGATGCTTATCCTCACCCCCTCTCCTGAAGCGGCTCCAGACATACACATCACAAAATAAAGTACATAAATGAACCCAGGAATTGATACAAGCAGATCTACATCAAGCTCTCAACATCAAATAGAAAGACCGACAATGACAATTAAACAGCCACAAAAAGAACAGATTGCAAGCAGAGTTGGCATTTATACTACTGACCGTTCTACGGCGTTGGTCCCGGTGTTGCTCTTACTTTGTGGTTAATTCTACGGGCAAATTATATTAAGTCTTGCCTTGTGTATTGTCCTTGTGTTTTCAGCCCTTTTAGCATTGCGCTCACCTCGTTTGGGAAAGATAAAGCTGGTCTATGTGTTTTTGTGCTTTTGTTTGTTTTTCGCGTGTTGGTTTGTGTCTCTACACTTTGGTGTCAGGAATTGGCTGCGACTTGTAATTGTGACACTACCTAGACTTTTCCTTTTTACCTTCTAGCAGCCCTTTCCCACAACGGTTGCAACTCTTACATAAACTTAACTGAAGATATTTTAAGTTACATAAGTGTTAAAAAACATGTGTAGGTGAAACACTACAGAACATTAAACAAAACGTACCACAACAAAAGTACCGCGTTCGAACGGTCATCAATAAATTACGAGGGGGGAAGGGAGGCTTAAGCTAGCTTTACGGGATCCCAGCCCTCGCCCTCAGCTTTCAATGTGGTAAAAACTATATTTGTTCGGTCCACGTGGAGGTCATCAATAAACGAAAACAATAAACAGAAGACAAAGTGTTAAAAGTGAAAGGAACCAAACAAGTTGAAGCATCTATGTAGTGACTCCTTGACGCAGTTGTCAGAGATTGAATATATGCTTAAAAGCTATGCGAAATCTGCAAAGTCAGATTTTCGAAGGTAGGAGCGATTGGCCGTAACATACCCTCAGTTCAGAAAGTCATCATTTATGATGACGCAAAGCTATTTTCGGTGCAGTAAAGTCCAATCTTGGGCGAGCCCCCAATTTCTGTTACGAGCCAGACGAAACGAGAAAGGAATGAAAATGAAACTAGCAGTAAGCTTTAAAATTATTAACAACAAAAAAATTAAGACAGTGTGAAAAACCGGAAAAATATAAGTAAACAGTACGTTTCAAGTTAAATTGCCACAAAGTCCTTCAGAAATATTCCAAAAGAATTTCTAAAACTTATCCTTTGAATAACAGTTTCTAATCCCACAATTTAAAGTCCCCGAATTCAGAGTTTAATTCCAGAATGAATAAAATATTAAAGTAATCCAGTATAGAATAATTTCCAATGAAAGTATACAAAGAAACCCTTATGAAAATCTTTTATCTTTTTTGTCTACACCTGTCTATTTTGTTCAGTTTATTTTTTTCTCTTGCTCTAATCTTAATTTTTCAAATTCAATTTGCTTCTGAATTTCAAGCTCTTGCATTTGCAAACCTATTTGTGTAACGAGAACAAGAGAAAAAACAGAAGAATCAAGTATTTCCTTATCAACCAAAAACTGAACCAGAATACTTTTTTATTTCATGTTTTAGCATGGACTTATTGACGGTATTCTATTCATAATGAGCAGCGATGTCCATCAAATCTGACCCTTTGGTCAAATTTAACAGCTCCTGCGAAGGCGCAGCTATAAATGTATGAAGGTCCTGCCTTCGAAGGTCCCGGATTCGAACCCGGGGGTCTGCCCGAATAATAATCCAGTGCTCTAAGCACTGAGCCAAAGAGTCGACTCCCTGGCGCAGTTGTCAGGGATTGAATATATACCTGCAAGCTATGCAAAATCTGCCAAGACAGATTATCCAAAGTAGGAGTGATAGGCCATAACAATATAAGCGGCGCCATGCGTTTCTTCAGACATAAGCGGATAGCAAAGGCACAGATCTGCCTGCGCATCCGTGCAGTCTGAGCAGGGCCTTTACTGTCCGCTAACATGATCATTGGATACTACAGAATGTATGAATGGAGAGCAAAGGCTCGGATGATATTTTAGGCATGCGCAGGATGATCTGACTCTGCGCATATTGCGCATATTGGAAGGCACTTTTTCGCTTGCCGCGACTCGTATAAAGTAATAAATATTGCATATTTTGCTATTCTTACGGAATGAGCTTAAATCCACTTGTCAGAAAGAAAAACATAATACGAACTCTTATTTGTTTCTCTATCAGATGCAATAGCTCCTTATTGACGTGTTAAGTGGAATAGATATACTTGTATATTTTCCGCCTCTTTTTACAAGAGAGCAACTCTAGGTACTTCCTGCTTGCTTTCCTGCACACCAATACCCTTCAGAAAAGGGAACTAAAAGGGGCCATTTGTTTCCATATAAATTAAGTATATTCATTTTCATCAGGGAGACAAAACAATTTGGACAGAGCTGGTTCCCCCGAAAGGGTATTGCTTCCGCTTAAATCTTCCAAAAAGACTTTCTAGGGGCTTACCTGCGAACATCATGATTAGGGAGCTTCTCGGCCATACCTCTGAATCGTTGACTGGTTATTTTAATAAAAGCTTGAAATAAAAAAATAAAAACATTGCTATTCTTTACAGCCTTTAAAGACAAATTCAAATACTTTAAAAACCACGACGAATCCGGGCGTTTTGCGGTTGCCTTTGGATTAAGTTATAGAAAACAATTCTGATAACTTTACAGCTTGATTCTGTATTTGTCATTATGAGCATTTTATTATTATTATTTTTTATTGACTGTTTGTTTTAAAGAAATGACCTTTGTTTTATAGACATTGCGTTCAGCTGACTATCAATGTGTATGTAAATGTAAGCATTTTAGAACTTGAAATTATTAACCAAGATATTAGAGATTAATCCCTAATCCCTAATCTTACTTTTTACCTACCTCAGTGGTTACCAACCAGAGATAGTAACATGTGTAAACAGCGATGTTTTGTTCCGAGTATTTGAGTCTTTACAGGATGGAGGTCAAATTTCAGGATAACACTTTCATCAAATAGGAAGTACCAAACATCCCTTCTACCTCTAATTTAAAATATATGAATTCAGCAGAAACACTTTGCAAACATTCTATCTTAAAGAGAAAAGCCGTAGATCGCTATATTAAAGTAAAATATTCTGTTCTAGTTTATCTATTGAGCCTGTAAATATTAGTTTATATAGGAACATTAATGATGTCTGGGTATCCGACGTTTGTTTTGTCAATGTATGTTCCTCATCTCTTTTTCTTCCAGTGCCCCGAGAAGGCTGTGCTTCGTAATTGTGGCGTTTTCTTGTATCTTCTCTAATATTTTATTTAAAAAAAAATCCCAATAATTCGAAAACGTTTCCACTATCTTGGTTAATAAATAATGTTTCCATGAACCAGATGTAATGCCAAGATCAATTTATAACACGTTGACAGCTGTTTAGTTTGTTTGTTGTGTCTTCAAAAGTTTCTTGTGTCGAAAAGTCTGTGATGCTCTTGTTTATCTTTTAGATAATATTTTATTAGACTTGGTACTAAACTTTATAGGCAAATTATTGGTATTCCGATGGGAACTAATTGTGCTCTCTTGTTGCAGATTTGTTTCGTTTTTTATTATGAGAGAGATTTCATGAAGTCTCTCTCACGTGAAAAACAGTCTGACATTATTGAGGCATTTAATTCAACTTCAAGATACTTTGATGATTTATTAAATATTGACAATATTTACTTTGACCAAATGGTGGACCGCATATACCCTACAGAACTCCAATTATATAGAGCAAATTCTTCCGATACCGAGGTAGCTTTTACGGATTTGAATCTATGTGTATCTAATGGTACAGTTTCCACCAAAATTTATAATAAACGGGACGATTTTGATTTTGATATAGTCAATTTCCCGTTTCTGGATGGCGATGTACCTCATTTGGGGTATACATATATCATTAGATTCGCCAGAGCTTCTTCAAATCTTAGTGACTTTAACTGCCGTAATAAAGCCCTTACTGCCAAACTTCTTAGACAGGACTATCGTTATTTTAAATTCCGTGAGGCGTTTTCGAGATTTGATCGCAGACACAGTGCCTTGGTAGAAGAATATAGCGTCAGTCTGAAAACACTTCTGCAACATGGTATATCTGAACCAGAATTTTACGGTGACATATGTCTTAACCTTGTGTTATTTTGTTCTTGTGTTTTTCAGTCCTTTTAGCATTGCAATTACCTCGCTTGGTGAAGAGTAAGCTAATCTTAGTGCTTTTCGTACGTTTGTTCCATTTGAGCTTGTTTGGTTTCATCGGTTTCCTCTTCCTCTTGGTGTCTGGAAAGGGCTACGGTTTGTGATTGTGG
Source organism: Anodontia alba (assembly GCA_964016985.1). NCBI lineage: Eukaryota > Metazoa > Mollusca > Bivalvia > Lucinida > Lucinidae > Anodontia > Anodontia alba. The sequence continues at coordinate 146,578,465 of OZ024822.1, forward strand.
CACTTCCTGGACTTTTCTCGTACCTTTTTTTTGGTGTACAGATTTAGAAAAATTATAGGAAAATCTAACTTTTCGGAGCAATTCAGAAAACTTATTAACCGTTATAAAAGAATTGGCTATAGCCTGGATATTATACGGCCGACTGAATGCTTAGTTGTCAACCCAATCATTGTTGATGGCTATGCTTCATTCTTTAATTGCACGATGGCGGTTCGGGCCTCAGACTCAATGACCGTCTCTTCATAAAACTTTAACCAGTGAAGTGGGATGGGGCGTGACGATATGTCTTTGGTTTTGCCCACCGTGGTTCAACTATTGGCTTTCATTTACTCTGGCATACAGTAGAATTAGCCATGAGTACTAGTCTTTGTTTATGATAGTGATTAATTTGATTTTTATGTTTTCACTTTGATGCATTGACTAAGTTGGGAGTCTTTATGCGAACCAAATTTTTATGTATTTCTGTATTAAGAGTTGCATCGGGACCCAGGGTAAAGTTTGCTAGCTGTAAAACTGCTTTAACCCCCAAGTAGTTTACTCTACTGACCGTTCTAAGGCGGTGGTCCCGGTGTTAATCTTACTCTTTGTTGCTTTGTGGTTTATTCTATGAGGCGATTTGTTTTATGTCTTACCTTTTGTTATTTTGTTGTTGTATTTTTAGTCCTTTAAGCATTGCGATTACCTCGCTTGGGGAAAAGAGAGAGCTAATCCTGGTGCTTTTCGAGCGATTGTTCGATTTGCGCTTGTTTGGTTTTGTCTTTTTTCTCTTCCTCTTTGTGTCTGGGAAGGGCTATGGTTTGTGATTGTGGCATTTCCTGGACTTTTCTTTTACCCTTTGTTTCAACAAAGTGTTGTTTTGTGTCATGATTTCATATATTTAAACCCATTTGCCGCGTCCTGGAACGGCTGTGTTCGTGATTTTTCTGGTTATCTCTATATTCAAGATTTAATTACTACAGCATACGCTTAAAGTAAAATTATAAATAAGCAAAGTGAAATTCATCCGTTGAATTCAAGAGGAACATCAGCTGGGATCTTCTCAACTGTTCATTTCTCAATGCTTTGACATATTGTAAAGATTTACCTGGAAGGTCGGAGTAATTAGAAGCCGTCATTAAAGATTTGGAAAGTTCAATTTCACCAAGGTTTGTCTGGATCCCGTACTGTTGGTCTTTCCATGAAGGAAACTTGGAACCATGGAAAATCTGTATCCACTGTACTTCAACGCTGATCTCTGTCGTGTAGTAAAGGTATTAGACTATACTGAGAATAAACTTATATCCTAAAATAAATTATAGATTCTAAAAAGCATTAACCTTGAGAGCAATGGTCACACTAAAAGAAAGAAAACAGCTGAAACGCAATATTTTCTGGGTCATACTAGCTAGTTTCGGCCAATTAGTGTTCATCAATGACCCTCATGTACATTTTCAAACATCCTGGAATAAACTTAATGATCACAAAGGACAAAAAATATAAAGTACACTATAGTGAAGTACGGGACGTTTTAAAGTGAAATACGAGGAGAAATATTTGACCGCTACAAGACACTCACACTAGCTATAATATTCAGGGTTCTCATAACTTGCATTGATCAAAACCTTACAATCGGAAAGATATACAGCTGCAGTTTTGTATACATAAAGCTTGGATATTGCAGGATACAAAAACATTATATAGTGGCATTATACACATTACATTATATAATTGCATCTTGCAAAATGCATACATTTTGCATGGTACTGTTTTGGATTTTTGGCTAGCAACTGTAAGTTATGTTAGGAGCATAGCAAACAATTATATATCGAGAGGTAAATACACCCAACTTAAATCAATCTGTACAACTGAAATCTAAATATAAGTGAGCACTGAATGTTAAACGTTCTTGTCGCGTTTTGTTTAATGGGTTTTACTTTATAGAATTTTGATGAACTTTTGTGTTTGCGGAAATTACTTGACTGATTGTGTTTGGTCTTCATACATTCTTACCGAGTGTAGTTCGTCAACAAAAGTCTTAAATTGTGGACATGACAAAATTTGCAGAAACTCCTTCAGCATGCATTTTAAAGGCTAACATAAGTGAACCTTTGTATTGTATCTGAATTAAACTAAGAAAAAATTCATAAGCACGAACGCCCAAAAGGTATCTGGTAAAATTTAAAATGTGCCACTTAAAATGATATTGTAAAATTTCCAAAGCAAGCGCTCTTTCATGTTTATCGTAGCGGTCATATTGGATCAGAAATCGGACATTTTGGTGTCAACCTACTTCTGTGTACCTTCTTATACACGGCATCCGAAAAATGTAGAATGTGAATTTGAAATACAGTTTGCATGCGAACTTTTTGGTTTTAGGCAGTAAAATGTTTCTGTTAACCTTTTAATACATGACACCAAGAAAAGATAGAATGCGAATTTGAAATACAGTTTGCATGCGAACTTTTAAAACTGGTTTTAGGCAGTAAACCAACTCCCTTAAATGCAGAAAACAAGCCTCAGTCTCATTTTTGGCTTCATAGTTGCATATACACATGAGAAAATAAACATTCTGGTCAGGGGCTGCGGCTTGTGCTTTATTGCTTTGTGGTTTATTCTACGAGGCGATTTTTTGTATGTCTTTCCACGTGTCATTTTGTTCTTGTATTTTTAGTCCTTTTAGTATTGCGATTTCCTTGCTTGGGGAAGAGAGAGCTAATCTTAGTGTTTTTCGTACGTTTGTTCGATTTGTGCTTGTTTGGATTTGTCGGTTTCCTCTTCCTCTTCGGGTCTGGGAAGGGCTGCGGTTTGTGATTGTGCACTCCCTGGACTTTTCTCTTACCTTTTTTTTGTAATTGTGGAACTCCCTGGACTTTTCTCTTACCTTTTCTGTTTTGAACAGTTTTTTAATCTTTCGTTTCTATGACAGTAAGATTTTGTATACTTTGTATATGTTAGGTATAAACTGGGTCTCCGTAGAAACATGTCAGGTTTCGCAAAATGCAATGCATGCCTATCTGCGATAAAGTTTATATATATATATATAAAGCATGTTCAAACTCTCCTCCTTTATCAAAATAATTTGTATAAATACAGATTTAGTTTAACTAAAACTAGTTTAACACTACCCCTCTACCCCAACACCTCCCCAGTACTTTTCCTACTGACGATTCCGAGGCAATTCCTCTGCTGCAGTTATTCTTTGTTTGTTCGTCTTTGATTTCATATGTGGCGTCTTTGGTGATCTTATTTGTTCCTCATCTCTCCTTCGTTTAATGCCTTGAAAGGACTTCGTGATTGTGGCATTTTCTGGGTATCTTCAACTAAATGTTTGTCTACTTGTTCTATCGTCGAACCTCAGGAATGCTATACTTGGTGATCGCTGCCTTTCCTGGGTAACTTCATCTATAGTTTAGAATAAATATTGAAACATTAGAACATATATCCCACAATTAACTTTGTTTATCAAGACCTAAATCAGGGAGACACTCTGTGAACAGCTTTAATAGAATGTGTAAATGTTTCCCTTGGAAACACCAAAGGATGAAAGCCAATCTAAGTCTCTGTTTCAATGAGACTTTTGCGACGACAGCTCAATAATTTGATGGCTGCATATGCCCCTAAGCGGCACTGGCTTAAGCGGAACTCGACTTTCCAACATATAATTATAGGTTCAATATTTCCAAGGAAAAATAAAAATAAAACCTGCACCATGATGAAGTACACGTGGACCTTTACAGTCCAGTAAGCTGCAGTGAAGTCGAATAAAACATATCAAATAGACTTCTTGAGAAAGACGATTTACGACCGCCACACGATACTCAACACCAGCTTTAGTGAAGTAAAATGTAAATCTAAAAGGTTGCCGTTGAAAACAAAATACACACAAAAGAACGAATATCGGAAATTCGTACACTTTGAAATACTAAAAAAAGGTAAGAGAAAAGTCCAGGGAGTGCCGCAATCACAAACCGCAGCCCTTCCCAGACCCCAAGAGGAAGAGGAAACCGACAAACACACATAACAAAGAATTTCGGTAAAAATCTGGTATTCTCTGTGTAAATCTATCATAAATATCTACCTATTTCTTGCCTCGATGTCATCATGTAAGCTTGTTCGAAACCAATTTTTCCACCTATGCTGCCATCGTTCACATGATTTTCCAAGCTTTGTGCAAGCACATGGGCAAATGTTTCCATGACCTTCATGAAGTTATCACCTTCTTCTCCTGGCGGTCGTGTTACATTCCATCCAAGATCATGTTTCTCATTCAATAAATTGTTGACAATATCCGAAATAATCTGAAACAAGACATAAAAGTGACTATGTTTGTCTGAACATCATAATTTCTACGCCAAAGAATATCTCTACAGTAGTGTGCCTATGTATGCGCATTCTATAGAATGTTTTTGTCTTCAGTTGTTTCTACTGTTGTGTGTACAAAAGACGAAGACCTACAAAACAGTTGGCTGCCAAACGAATACCATTTCTGTTCTGAAATGGTGAAAAAGTAAAAAAATAAAGTCATAATAAGTATGTTTTGGCAGCGCACTAAATTTGGTTTGGTTATTACTGCATAGAATCACTTATTCAGTACGCTATAGATGAACTCACTGGACGATAGCATTTACCTTATTTCGAAAGATAAAAACAGCCAGGTAAAATAAAACATGGATGTACTCAGAAAAGGTCATAAGCATAATTCCCATGGATTCCCCTGAAATAGGTTTAAGAGCGAGGTTTCGCTCGAGTAAATAGTAAGGAAGGCAATGATCAGGAATCAATACAATTACCTAACGCCTTACGTTCCAAAAAAGGTAAGAGAAAAGTCCAGGGAGTGCCACAACCACAAACCCCAGCCCTTCCCAGACCCCAAGAGGAAGAGGAAACTGACAAATACCGACAAAACACCAAGACACCAAAGGGAAAGAAGGACGCACAATCAGAACACTACAAGCAGAAAACCAAAATTTGACCAAACGGCTATCCAAAATAATAATTTCACCAGGACATACATGCAAAGACATACAATGACAGAAATAGTAAATAAAATGAAAGAGAAAAATCCAGGGAGTGCCACTGTTACTTCCAGAGGAAGAGGAAACAGACAAAACCAAACAAGCACAAATCGAACAAACGTACGAAAATCACTAAGATTAGCTCTCTCTTCCTCACAGCGAGGTAATCGCAATGCTAAAAGGACTGAAAACCACAACAGAAGCACCGCCTTGTAAAAACCTTTCTGGGGGCTTAAATCGATTTTACATAACCACAACCCTCGCTTTTAGTTCTGCCGTGCTATACACAAGATTTTTGGTCAGTCCGCGTAAAGCAGTTCAACATCGCAGAGAACATAAAAATCAAACGATACAGAGGTAAAACAACGATGAGGACTCGACAGCAAGAAATAACTGAAATGCTGAAGCAAACGAAAACCAACAGTTGACCACGGGAGTGAAACGAGTTTAAGCCCCACCCCTGTCCCAACCCACACACTCCACTCAACCACAATAGTTTGTTTTTTGGGGTTTTTTTACTGACCGTTCCAAGGCGATTTCTCTGTTGCAGCTCTTCTTTGTTTCCTATGTGACGTTTGTTTAGTTATTTTTTTTTTGTTCCTCGCTTCTCAATTCTCCTTCTTTTGTTGCCTCAGGAAGGCTGTGCTTCGTGAGTGTGGTTTTTTCCGTTTATCTTTACTTATATTTTAATTAAGTGAAATTACAACACAAAACAACACTTCGTCGAAATCAGAAAGAACAAACAAAGATAGGTGTGTGAAGAGAAACTGAAACCAAAGTACCGCCTCAGAACGGCCAACATTTAAACTGTTTCGGCGTGTAAATGTGCGAGTTTTTGTTTGTGTTGAGGTTTTACGGCCCAGTCAACCCAATGGGGTCATGTCGAGCGCGGTCAGTTTACCTAACCACACGTTTACTGGGCAGGCTTAGTCCTCTAAGCGGTTAACCAGTACTGTGCACATTCTTTCGCCAGAAACTGACAACTGCCCTTCTTGTATCAGCGGAAGGGAGAGAATGACCGTAGAAAATATTTCATGATCAATCTCCACGAAAGAATGTTGCCGACCTCGGCGGGGGTTGAACCCGCGACCTTCTGGTCTCCAGTCGGACGGCGCATCCAACTGAGCCACCGAGGCCGCCCAAATGTGCGAGTGGGGAGGGGAAAGTTTAATACTCCTAAATGCCTGAGTTTTAGACACTTTCTAATAAAACATTTCAAATACCATTGAATTTTAACTTTGATACTAACGTTCATAAATTCTTCTGTCTCTTCAAGCCTTGGAAAGTCCTTCTCTGCACGAGCGTATGTTCTCTTGGCATCCGTCCATCCTGTTACCTCCAGAACTATGACATGTGCCTGTGTGTTGACCAACATTTCTAGTAGATCTATAACAGTAGCAACATCTACGGGGTTAACGTAAATATTGGCCTGAGTGTGGTTCACGAGTTCAAGACCAAGATCTAATAGAGTGGACTCGTTGATGAAGTCGGCAAGCAAGTAATATTGAAACTAAATAGAAAGAAAGCAAAATTTACATTACAAAGAACACAAAATAATTTTGATGATGTAGCAATAAATATACAAGAAGGGTTATAATTTTCTGAAAATATGTCTTCTGGTAATATTATTGCATAAAAGGCAATGTCGCACGTTATTAACTGCCATGCATTAACCGGCGAAAAGCCATGTATTAACAAGGCAATTCACGCGCTGTTAATGCACGGCTACGCAACTTTCAATATGCTCGTACCGGGGTCACAGAATTGCTGCCGTCACGAGATGTGTACTGCCCTGCCCTAGAACGAGCATAGTCCATGGAAATAGCATTCGCGCGATATCGAGGAAAAGGCGAAACAAAATAGTGCAAGAAATAATGCGAAATGTAGCATATGTTTTCAGTTTTTATGCAATAATAGCGATCGAACATGTTTTTTCAATGCATTAACATTCGCCTTCGGCCTCAGGTTTCAACACCTCCCACGGGACCTGGCGAATGTTAAAGCATGAAAAACCATGTTTGATCCCTATATTGATAAATTTTCTTATTCCTCAAAAACATTCTTTAAGTTAACATAACTTTAATATGATTTTGGAGTGGTAGGCATCATTCTGCTATTATTTACTATTAACTCTTTAAGCGCTTATCTCAATTACACCAGACAATATTTTGATTTTTTAAATGTTTCAGGGAAAACAGGTTTTTACATATCATGTGGATCATCTGCCGATGTACATAAAATATCAAGAGTTATTTGGTCTTAATTATAAAAAAAAAAAGTGAAACAATAATACCGCACAATTATCGTGTGGCGGTGGGAACACTCTGTCAAAAATTGCGATATTTGCCGATTATTAATCCCAAAATAGAAGGGAAGGCAATGATCAGGAACCGATACAATTATCCCACACCTCCCATCAGAGACATCAAAGGGAAAGAAACACAACACGAAATAACTAGACCCTAATGAAAACATCACTAGCGGAAAGCCAAATAATATATAATAAAGCTTAAAAGATTTCTATACAAAACTGATATGGAAGATTCTGTGGAGTTTATAATAATACTGATGACGAGAAGGAGACCACATTTGCTTTTCATTACCCAAACCTGATCTCCATAATATCAATACACATACCAAGTTCGGTGAAAATCAAGTTATCATCCGGAAACGAAAGTGCGGGCGAATTGCGGGCAGAAACTCTGTCAAAAAAATTAACGAAATTCGCCCACTAGCAATTTCAAACCAGATATACACAATATCAAATCACATACCAAGTTTGGTGAAAATCGATTGACATTTACTCAAGTCATCTTCCGGAAACCAAAATACGGACGTGTGGTGGGCAGATGACTCTGTCAAAATTGACGAAATTTATCCTGTTTATTCAGAGCTCTTCTTCCTTTGGTGCCCAGGGAGAGATCTGCGTCCTGATTGTGACATTTCCTGGCTATCTTAACTTATATATAAGGATAAGTATGTGACGGAGGTAAAGGGACTGGATACACATTGCAGATATTCCGCCACTTTTTATAAGGAAAACAACATTTTTCACTTGCTGGTTTAATTTTGCACACCAACCCCGTTCTGAAAAGGCGTCTATACTAAAAGGAAAGAATTTCTTCCCTTTTAGTGTAGACCCCTTTTCGACACGGGAAACAAAATTATTCTTACATACTGATTATTGTTTTTTAAATTTGATAATTGTGAGCCTGGAAAGTGTAACCATTCCCCTTACGGTATCCGAATAGTAAGGGTATGCGGTATATAACTTGCACATCTAGTGTTCAACAACTCGTAAAAGACCGATACCTTATATTTAAGTTGCCTGAGTGAAGCTGATATGCAGTCATCAATGTTAGCCTCACCCCACTCTCCTTCGTTCTCATCTGTTCTGTTACAGGATCTTGTTCCGTGCGCTGCAGAAAAACAAAACTTTGGTTGATCAGAAGACAAATTTCTGTATGAGTTGTCAGAGCAGTGGGAGCATTTCTGCTTACTCTGTGTTCGAATCCCCTAACATTCTGACATTTTCTCAGGGGAGAATTCCCAACGAAACCCCTACCGGTATGACATTTTCTACGGCAGCATTCCCAACGAAACCCCTACCGGCCTGATATTTTCTCACGGGAGCATTCCCAACGAAACCCCTACCGGCCTGACATTTTCTCACGGGAGCATTCCCAATGAAACCCCTACCGGTTTGACATTTTCATGGGAGTATACCCAACGGTCACATGATGTTTATACAACGTTATACAACATTTCCTCAACGTCGCCTCAACGTCGATGAAGCGTTAATGCCAGTGGGCAAGTGACGTTTATACAACGTCGATGCAACGTCGTGACGTTGATTCGACGTTGTATAAACGCTATGTGGCCACCGGGTAGGTTTCTTTTGAATGGTCTTTATCGATGTATAATCATATAGAAATGGATATGCTAACAGAAAATAAATATGAAGAGGCTCGGTAAAAGCCACATAAAGAAATTACAGTTTGGCGAGAATACAACATGGAGAACAGTGTTGATCTAGACAAACCTGACCACACCGTACCGATACATGTATAAATATGGTACAACTTCCTTTTATACTTCTCTTTTTGAGCCTGGATGTTACAAATTTAGAACATTTAGATGGTGTCTGATTTAAAAATAGATATGATATTGTAGAATAATTTGGGGACTTATATAAATTTTTAGTATTATTATCCAGATATCATATGGACTTATGTCTTTCCTACCATAGCGCTAGATAAGGGAGTATCCAGATAACTCTTGAATTTTCTTATTCCTCCATGCAAAAAATATCATTAGATGTCATTGGAAATTGCCTTATCTAGAGCTTAGCCTATATTTCATAATGTACCAAAGCATTTCTCCATATGCAAAGCTCAATTGTGTTGTCATGTGTGTTACTATACTTTACTGTGCTACATAATTAGAAACCTGTCATAAAGACATTCTCACTGCTACATGTTTCGCAACTTTTCTTGAGTCAAGGTGGCTGGTACACTGTGTTGTATAAGCAGTTTGTCAAATAAGATTCATCGAAATACTTCTGCAGGAATCGGCCTTTTTAATAACATTTTAACAATTAGAATACTTTCATAGCTGTAATTATCACTCCTTATCCCACTGTTTATGTCAAATTTGTCTTAGGATATAAGCAAATTGTGTCTTATATTATGCGGCAGACTGCATACCTTGTTGTCAACCCAATCATTGTTGATGGCTATGCTTCACTCTTTAATTGCACGACGGCGGTTCGGGCCTCAGACTGAATGGCGGCCTCTTCGTAAAACTTTAACCAGTGCGTTATGTCTTTGGCTTGGCCCGCCGTGGTTCAACTATTGGTTTTCATTTACTCTGGCTTACAGTAGAATTAGCTATGAGTACTCGTCTTTGTTTATTATAGTGATTAATTTGTTTTTTATGTTTTCGCTTTGATGCATTGACTGAGTTGGGAGCCTTTATGCGAACCGAATTTTTATGTATTTATGTATTAAGAGTAGCATCGTGACCCAGGGTTAAGTTAGCTAGCTGTAAAAGTGCTTTAAACCCCACGGTGGTTTGCTCTACCGACCGTTCTAAGGCGGTGGTCCCGGTGTTAGTCTTACTCCTTGTTGCTTTGTGGTTTATTCTACGAGGCGATTTGTTGTATGTCTTTCCGTGTGTCATTTTGTTCTTGTGTTTTTCAGTCCTTTTAGTATTGCGATTACCTCGCTTGCGGAAGAGAGAGCTAATCTTAGTGCTTTTCGTACGTTTGTTCGGTTTGTGCTTGTTTAGATTTGTCTGTTTCCTCTTCCTCTTGGGGTCTGGGAAGGGCTGCGGTTTGTGATTGTGGCACTCCCTGGACTTTTCTCTTACTTTTTTTTCTATCTTTAACGTTTTGTTTTGTTCTGTATTTCCAAAGACTCTCAATATTGGTTTATTTAGGATTTGTCATATCAAGCTTGCTTATGATATAATGTTTGTGTGATTTTTTGTTTTATTTTGGAAGGGAAAACTTTATTCGTTTTAAACCCCGTTATATTTTTTGTGATATTTTAATACGTTTATAGCTGTAATATATATTTTGAAATCTAACACTAATTTGATCTGGTTATAAAGATCAGATTATAGACATAATTTGCTCTCAATGGTTATTCGTTAATAAGTAGTTGTGGTCAAGGTACCCAAGCCATAATCCAAACTCATAAATCCGTAAACGAATGACAAATCCGAATGTTCAGACCAGAATAAAGGGTGTAATCAGGCGTCCGCGGATAGTAAGCATTACTTGGTAAGCAAGCTTCGCCCACCATGTCATAGGCCTGAACGAAGGAAATATAGTATAGGTAGAAGCGTATGTCCGGGATTTCGGAAGTCTACTTATGACTCGTAATTGGCAAAAACATCAGAAACAATTCTGGAAAATGCCAAACTGTAGGGATTGACCGGATCATGATGTCTCCAATAACAATAACAATAATAACCAATAACACAATTTAAGACAATAATAACACAATAATAACAACCAATAACAATTTACACAAAAGTTGAGCTGAAATTATCTTAATTTCAACATAAGCAATACTCAATTTATTTTCATAGGTAGGACATCCTTGTGTCCAGGAACTTTCTTAACCCTTCTCGTGCTGAACACGACATACCCTTAGCAAACAGTGTAGATCCAGATCAGTTGGCTTCTGAAGAAGCCAAACTATCTGAATCTGCACTGTTTGTCATTTAGTATGTGAATTCGTATCAATATCCTGGACCAAGGCATCTAATTGGCTGATATTTAGGAGTGGGTGTGGCATCTCAATTTATTCGGCAGGACAAGGAGGAATAGATACACCCGGTCGCCTTGAAGCCATTTTTACAAGGGAGAACATTTTTTGTGATTACATGGTTTCTTTACTGTACACTAAGCCCTTTCTGAATAGGAATTTACTCTAAGAGAAAAGGGATTTCCTCCCGCAGGAAGCAAATTATTTCCTATTACAGCAGATGAAGAGTTGGTAGAATTAAAAGTGGTTAAAATCCCCTTCACACCCTCATTTCTTTTGTATATTGACTTCTTTATCACATGTATGAATCCATAAAATGTTGCGGGAACGAATCAAAGTCAGGTGAAAGAAACAAATCGATATAATTACCTGTTTTGTTTATACTTTCCGACTTTATTAAAGCGTCCCCTGGACATGGGATAGAAATATTATTGAGAGCAGGTGTCCGCGACCAAATAATGTTCTCAATTATTTCTTCGTTACACTGTGCGCCTGAAAAAAGTTAATAAGAGCATTTTATTATTGTTTTGCATTAGAATCCTACGAATTTATTTATTTGACATTTTGATGCCAATAGCTAAATATAATGAATATCGTATGTACTCTAAATCTTCGGACAGACAGGCCTGAGCAAACAATGTAGACCAAGAATGGACGCCGCATTATGTGCCATTTGATTAGCGTCTACAATGTGTGCTATTTATCCAGCAGGACATGGAAACGGAATTGCTCAAATTGTAGGACAAGTACGGTAAGATGATAACTTTCGAGTATTTATGGTAGATATAGCAAACGGTATTATTATATCTCTAAGACGTTTGACAGACAAGCCTGAGCAAACACTATAGACCAAGATTAGACGCCACCGAATGTGCCATCATATCAGGGCTTGCACTGTTTGCTATTCATCGAACAGTTTTTTTAGAAACAACAGCAGAACCTAAATAGACTTGTTCAAACTTTAAGACAAATATGGTAAGGAGTTAAAAATGTCCAAATATTTAGCGGAAATACGGTATTATTAATTGCATTAAAATAGTAATTTTACAGGTATTTTCTTGTTATTCAAACACATTATACGTAGTCCTAAATTACTTGCTACACTATCAAAGACATTAACACCACCAACTCGTGCATAACGTATGATGCACGGCGTTTCAAAAAGGCGTACCTTTTCCAAACAGCGAATGCACTGATCTTGCTTTAACCATTACAGTCAATATTCAATAGGATCTGTCCACTATACATGACAGTGAGAAAATTCTGCATTCCACGTTAAACAACTTTCCCCAGCTAGCAGTCTACATAAATCTATAGCGGGCCGTTATCAGCCCTTCATCTACCCTGACGGGACGATAACGACCCGCTATAGATTTATATAGAATGTTTACTGGGTTGCTCACTTTTTTAAGATAATCCAGTTTATGTTTATACACATTATAACATCAAAGCGACAGTTCAATTTGATCGATCTATACCCGCACTATTGTAATGTCGAACAAATTTATGTATGTATCTATGTTTATTATTTTCTATTATCAATTAAAAAGTAATAATTTGGAATAAAATATACTTACCTATTTTATCACTACAGTATTTATTACAGGACACGCCCACTTCTTCTTCTGTATAACATTGTCCAACTGTATAAATATGAAAAGTTTTAACTAAAACCAAAATATGAAATAGTGTGAGAAAAATCTTAGCAAACCAAAAAACGAGCAGAGAGAAATGTCTTTGCGCATAGGCAAAATGTGCAACAGGTCATCGTGTGCATTCGGACAGTCTCAGCAGGGTTTGCTTTGTTGCAACAACGGTTCTGTGAAAAAACAGACACGGCCCTGATAAGTGTGACCGGGTGCACAAACAGATCTGGCAGCTCTGCGCCTTTGCTGTGAATAGATGTTCTGAGACACTGTTTCGTATATCGCGACTCAATTGATTATCTACAGTATTCACTTTATATGCGAACATTGTTAAAATCATGCAAAGAAGGGACACTCGGTCTTTGTAGAGAATCTTAAAGGAAACCTTTAAAGGAAAGAGAAAGTATTCCTATTTAATGTAAATAAATACTAAAGTATGATAGCATTCAAAGGATGTTTTGGTTGGACTCATTTTGTAAAATGAATTGCAATTCACCCTGTCTGATTTCAGTGTTAGTCTTACTCTTTGTTGCTTTGTGATTTATTCTACGAGGCGATTTGTTGTATGTCTTTCCGTGTGTCATTTTGTTCTTGTATTTATCAGTCCTTTTAGTGTTGCGATTACCTCGCTTGGGGAAGAGAGAGCTAATCCTAGTGCTTTTCGTACGTTTGTTCGGTATGTGCTTGTTTGGATTTGTCGGTTTCCTCTTCCTCTTGGGGTCTGGGAAGGGCTGGGTGATTGTGGCACTCCCTGGACTTTTCTCTGACCTTTTTTTCATATAAAGTACAAATATAAATACCAATAACTCTTGACGGCCATCTCATTCGCATAGCTCCTCGTGTGCCCTTTCGAAACTCCGTCCACTGTACAGCATTCCCGCAATACATCAATGTGCAGAGGCCTTTAATATATGTCACTTCCGCTAACGTCATCACAAAGTCCCAGATGTGAAGGTGGGCTAGGTTTCCAACAAAGGCATATTTTTCTACAAATTTGACTGTTTCTCTGGATGCCTGGCCCAGAACGAACTCACCACCCGGTGGTATTGCCTTACTCCCACCTTCTTTTCTGTTAAGCATTACCCGACCATTAACAAACAGGTACCATTGTCCGTCTACAATGAGTAACAGTGTAACGTATTTCCTAATTTCTATCTATTTGATACAATACTGTCGTGTCACCATTTCCGGGTCAGCTACACGTCAATGACTGTTACAAACTATAGAATTGCTTGCCATCGGATATTTTTGATACCACTAGAAATATAAATTTATATGTGTTGCAAAATGCTTATAGCTTTATTCCACATGGCTTCAGGTTGTGTCTCAGGATTCTTTGATATAATACCACTCTCAAACCCCAATCACGGATCACGCCGTCAATATCGGGTCACTAGATATAGAAAGACACTGGAGCATGCCAACAATAGACATAGATCCATTGTCTTACATTCAACATGAAGTAATACTTCAAGTTATTTTACCTGACAAAATATTTTCACATACTGATTGATGTGAAAATGTAAATATTAGGTACCATTAAATATTACTAAACTGACAGAAGAAGAGTGCGTCTGCATTTGATTTGAAACCAGTTGTACCGTTCATTTACTACTGAGACGATGAAAATTTAATCACCAGAATATGAGATTAATGAGATTATCAAGAAAAAAGTCGGAATCGCGAACATCGAAGCATTTGCCTTTGTCCAGTTTCCCATCCACATTGGGCACGGGTAGGGGAAAACTTCTAAACCGCAGATTAGGAATCCGCTTTTGGCTCCAAAACACCATATGGTTGACTATAAAAAACCATTCCCGATTTTGATTTCTCCTCTTTGGAACATCATACCTTTGACAAAACTTTGAGCCTAAAATAACAAATTAGCACGGACTCTGGTGTCCAAGGATAACACTGAAAAACAATTATGCAGCCGCAACACGCATCTAAATTTAGAATGAGGGAATACCAGAATTCAAAATGACACAGCTGATCAGTAATGACGATATCGGTTCGAATTTAAACACTGTATTCAGATTAGGAATAAATAAGGAAGATAACTGAGGGTTTCATGCCAAGTGTGTCTTTCTTACATTCAGGATGACCGGTCAAAGACGAAATGACCTTTATTAGGCGACGACCCGGAAAGGGTTACGGGACTGTACAAAACATACACCTCTCCATAGAATATAATCTGAACTACAACATGAGAAAACCTACCTTTTGACATGTGCACTCTACGAACACTCAAAAATCAGCCTGCGCATCCGCGCAGTTTGATCAGAGTCTTCGGTGTCTGCATGAAGAAATTGTGTATCCTTACCTAACTGAAGTGCGAACAGTGAGGATTCTGATTAGTCCTGCGCATTGGTGCAGACTGATCTGAATCTTCGCTGCGCGCGTATATCCAAAGATACGTTTTCTGACGTTGCGGCTCATGTAGTTCAACACATTTGTAGACATGCATTTCAGGTTCTCAATAAAAGTCCTATAGTCATAGATGAAACTACGACTGATCGTTTTTGTCCGTACCTTTATTTTCTCCTATCTGTCATAGCTGAAACTACGACTAATCATTTTGCCCGTACCTTAAATTTCTTCTATCAGTCATAGCTGTAACTACAACTAATCATTTTGTTCGTGCCTTTAATTTCGTCTGTCAGTCATAGAAGAAACTACAACTAATCATTTTGTCCGTACCTTTAATTTCTCCTGTCAGTCATAGATGACACTACGACTTTACATTTTTATCCATACCTTTAATTTCTCCTATAAGTCATAGATGACACTACTACTAATCCTTTGTCCTTACCTTTAATTTCCCCTATCAGTCACAGATAAAACTATGACTGTTTTGACGTTTATTTTCATTTTTGACGTTTATTATCATTTTTGTCCGTACTTTAATATATACTTTTAGTCATAGATGAAACTACGACTAATCATTTTATCCTTACCTTTAATTTCTCCTATCAGTTATAGAAGAAACTACGACTGATCATTTTTGTCCATACCTTTCTCCTATCAGTCATAGGTGAAATAACGACTTTTCATTTTGTCCGTACCTTTAAGTTCTTCTACCAGTCACAGATGAAATTATGACTAATGATTTTGTTTTTTTTTTACTTTTAATTTCTACTTTCAGTCATAGCTGAAACTACGACATCATTTTGTCCGTACCTCCAGTGTCCTTTCGACATCACTCGAAAAGACGAGTTTTATATTTAAAATGAAATGGTTTGTTTTGAATGACGTATCCTAACAGAAACCATTTGTCTTTTCTGTTTCAGTGTTTAGTTGTCAGATATTTACCCTAAAATTAACCATACGGCCAAAAATTATTCTGAGCTATGCAATTTCTATAGCATAGTGATTTTTTTTTTAATTTTTGTCTAAGAAAATATTGGTTTACTTTTTAATTGCTGAATTTTAATTATTGCTGTTTCACAAACACATATTGAGAAAATTTCGGAAAAAACAATATTGTGAAAATTTCAGAAAAAAAAATGAACAAGCGGAACTTGTTGAAAATCTGCCTCCAAGTTACCTACCCTACAGATTTCTGTATAATTTACATTCATGTTTACTTTGAAAAAAAAAAGTGAAAAATATTTGAGTTTTTTTTAAACAAATGACTAGAAAACTAAAACTATGTGTGCATAGATAGTGATGACAAATGGTTTTGCATTCAATCATGACAAACGTTTACAAATTTACTTCTGCGTAAAGCACTAAGCAAAAAAAAAACGACTTTCTGAAAGCCGTCGAAAGCAAAGTAATTTCTCCTGTCAGTCATAGATGAAACTATGACTAATCATTTTTGTCCGTATCTTTAATTTCTCCTATCAGTCATAGCTGAAACCACGACTAATCACTTTGTGCGTACCTCTAAGTTCTCCTATCTGTCAAAGTAGTTGTGGTCATGGTACCTAAGCCATAATCCAAATTCATAAATCCGTAAACGAATGACAAATCAGAATGTTCAGACCAACAGACATGGACCCAAGAATAGAGGGTGTAATCAGGCGTCCTCGGATAGTAAGCATTACTTGGTAAGCAAGCTTCGCCCACCATGCCCATAGGCCTGAACGAAGGAAATGTCGGTAGAAGCGTATGTCCGGGATTTGGGAAGTGTACTTATGGCGCGTCATTGGCAAAAACATCAGAAACAATTCTGGAAACTGCCATATTGTAGAGATTGACCAGATCATGATGTTTCCCACAGAACTTCTTTAATGCTACCAGTTTGGTTTTTCATAGATGAAACTACCACTAATCATATTTTCCATAACTTTATTTTTTATACTTCGTCGGGAAGAATCGGAAAATCACCGAAACGTTTCTAGGCTGTTTTTTTACACTGAATGCCAGTTAGTTACTTTTGAATGACGTCAACATTAATATGACGACCTCCATAGGCTGTGCATTTTTCTATTACTTGGAGACTGTCTTTTATGGACAGTTATGGTTTGGTGAAGAAAATAGGGAATACTCAATATTGTTTGATATGAAAAATCTTTCACAAAGTACCATGGTAATTTGTTACAAATAGTAAAGTTCAGAATGATAAGGGCTTGACTTCAAGCTGGAAGTCAGGGCTAAAGGAACCCACAAGTAAGACTGGCAGGTCTTCCGTGTGCCTTCCGTGGAATTCATAGTTCTTACAGGGATTCAAATTATGATTTTCACTACAAAAGTTTCATAATTGTGTACCATTACCTTCAGAGTTCCATGTCCACACCACGTGATACCATGTGTTCTTCCGGAACTGTACCTCACTGTCAATAGACTGGTTCCAGATCTGAAAGGTCAACGTAGGGCCACTTCTCATCACCAGAAGATTGTCCCAGCTACCATGTTGATATGATAATATTGTGCCGTTAAGAAGTGGGAGAGGAACCTGGCAGAGAAGAAACATTGGGCATTTAGGTTATTTACGTATATTGATGATTATGCTTGCCACGACAGATTTAATGTTTTAGAATTTATGAGAGTTGCTGATGAAGCCTAATTGGCCGATACTATGTGGTCTGGCTTGGAACGCTTAACACTTCCGTATTTTCGGATATTTTGTGTCAGTGTGTTCATTGCTCACAAAAGTCATTCAGTTTTGATTTATTTATTTATATTCACTACTACAGCTGATGTTAGTGTAGTGAGGAGGCCGGTAAACGTCACTCTGGACTTTTCTATGGTCTTATTTACATTTTCTACTCCTTGTGACCATTAATGAGGCCGAAACTACTTTGTCTAGACAGAATAAAAACTTCCTTTTACAATCAGTTTTACTTGAGCCCCTGTGCTCAGATACAAATGCAAATATGGGGCTTCCCTTGAAGGAAATAATTCGCTCCTGATGCCATTTCAATAGCTCGAATCCAGGTAACTAGAACTTATGCCTATTTCCTACAGTTGCTTGATGTAAAATCCAATCTTAGAAGGCTTGAACTCCCTCTAATTAAGACCATTTTATTGTTCCAAGCCTGTTCGAGCAATTACTTTCATAGTCTAATTCTTACAAAACAGAAGCCTTTGCAATATATTTCTACCTTAATCCAGAATGCTATTGTAAACTTTTTCAGTTTAGGGAAAGCTCTGTCCAGCAATAGTGTATATCGTAGTGGGGTCTGTTCCAGAAACTCTAAACGGGAATCGACCGCGGCAGCTGAAAGTAGAGTACACGAGCGTCAGATAATGAAGAATTTTTAGCTATTCACATAACACTCAGTGAAGACTCTGATTAGACTGTGCGGATGCGCAGGCTGATCCGAGTTTTTGTTAGACGTACATATCGGATGGTACTTTTTCCCACGTTGTGGCTCTAATGCAGTAGTAGGAAATGTTAACCAAGAATGCTTGTTTTCGTTTTGTAGGGTTTTGCTGATGTTTATGGCACTATTTATGACAATCGCCAAAGAAAGACCAAAAATTAATTATTGATATAGTTATTACCAATCTATCTACATATCGACTGATCGACCGCCATCCTTAACTTTTAATTTATATGACTATATCTCACTGCAATACTCTGTCGTTCTTTCTAATGTTTTATGATGTGGCTTCAGTATTTTAACACAAATATTAACTTAACTTACAAAAAATTTAAATACTCTAGCTATCTTCAGTCTTTGTGCGTGTGTTCATAGCTCTGAATGGCCAGTCATTTTAGAATTTATTACCATTTTGTTAACGGACAGTCTTACGTAGTAAGTACAGTATGCCACAGAGATCAATTTATTACCTGAAGGAAATTTTGTTTCTCTGTGGCCGATATTCATAAAATAGAAATAGAATAAAAAAAGGAATTCTTACGAACGAATTATTCATACAAAAAAATCTGTTAAACAATCCCATTTAGCATAAAAAAAAAAGGTAAGAGAAAAGTCCAGGGAATGCCACAATCACAAACCGCAGCCCTTCCCAGACACCAACTCGGCTGTCTGAAAAGCAGAGTTAAGTTCAGATATTGAAAACGTTCTTGACCGTTTGTCACAAACTATTTTGCATCATTTAAAAGGTTATTGTACGCCTGTCTTATGTGACCGAGCTATGGAGAGTAGCCGAGGTGTACTGCAAATGGGTGGAATTCAAGGAAAAGTTCGCAAGAGCTCGCTAGCGTCTGCCAAAATCTCTTACATCTTTTTATCTACTGATTGTTGTGTTTGGTGCGTCCTGCCCTACATTGTAATCACCTTGTTGGCAAAAAGGGAGCTGGTTGTTTTTCGTTTCGTTGTAACGTTTGTACTGACCGTCAAGGCTGGTTCACTCTTTCTCTCGATGTTATTTGTAGGCTATATTCTGTCACTGTAGCACTGTCTGGACATCTTCTTTACTATATTACACAAACCATGGCGATTTTGTTTTCTGGATTACAGAACCTAGCCCTAAACACTGGCAGACGTTAGTGAGTATTTACATACTATACCTTGAGCTATTCTTCTGGTACAACCAAGTCCCGATTGTTCAAAGCATCGTTCGTTAAACGAGCTCGTTAGTGGTCAAAATATTTAATCTAATTTACAAGTATTTTAGCTGAAATGCAAAAGCTACTCACTTTTTTCAGCAATAATATTAGCGTATATGCCATATTTAATGATCAAAGTTTTAACGATACGTTAACTAACGACATCGTTAGTTTTGAACAACTGGGCCCAGAATGCCGGTCCGTGCGAATAACGCTCTGGAAAAAAAAGCTTACATGCGTTTGTTTATTACCAAAATACCAGAATACCAAAAGTTCACCACGTTGGCATTATTTATACAATCATATATATAAGTGATAAACACTGATATATATACTGATATATATATATATATATATATATATATATATATATATATATATATATATATATAGGGAGAAATATGAAATACCACTGAACTGAGTGAGGCTTGAACACACGCCGGCTACGACGGCAGCGCCTAGTCCTTCAGTCAGGAGACATAACCACTGCACCACTACGCTTGTTAAAAACAAGTTTCATGGAACAGTATTATGCTGAATGACCCGTCGGATAGGGCCGGAATTCTTTGTTTAAATCTTAAATTATAATATATTTTTTCAAGCTTCAGTATCCTATGGATCCAGAGAGTTCCATGTATATAATGAGTGCGCTAGCGCACAAAAAATATACCCTAGCCGACGGGTCATTCAGAGCAATCAAGCATAATACTGTTCCATGAAACTTGTTTTTAACAAGCGTAGTGGTGCAGTGGTTATGTCTCCTGACTCTGAAGGACTAGGCGCTGCCGTCG
Organism: Anodontia alba; assembly: GCA_964016985.1. NCBI lineage: Eukaryota > Metazoa > Mollusca > Bivalvia > Lucinida > Lucinidae > Anodontia > Anodontia alba. The sequence goes on from OZ024822.1 coordinate 146,599,135, forward strand.
TAGCCGGGGTGGGTTCGAGTCTCACTCAGTCCAGTGGTATTTCATATTTCTCCCTAAACACTTTTTTTCTGAAGTACTTGCATCAGTATTGATCCTGGGCCGGAATTCTTTGTTGAAGTTTGTTTAAATCTTAAATTATATATATATATATATATATTATATATATATATATATATATATATATATATATATATATATATATATATATATATATATATATATATATGTAAACGATAATAACAGTTACTTTCAATTATTAGAGGTTATATCAGAAGGGTTTGCAAGACCTCTCAAATTATGCAGAATAGCTTTTTATAAACGTTCCCGAGCATTTCCAATATCTGAACTCAGCGCAGGACCACTAACTTGATTTAGGATTAAATGTATGAAACGAAATCAAACAATACATCTAAAATTAAAGCCATACGTTATTCTCGTAGGGAATATCAGTACTACACTTGCTTACACATGCAGAGCTCTGTGTTCCAGTGAAATCCAGGACCACAGTCACAGCCGTAGCCATCAGGATGGTCAATACATTTAGGTGGGGAATAAAGAGACTTCACACAACTCTCAGATATCTTCTGTTTTCGGATCTCTGAAAAACAAATCAAAAGACACACTTTAGACCATAAAAGGAGGGCTGCTACATATACAACCATACGAAGGCACTGTTTCGGTGCTTATTAGATATAGTTTGGACAGTGCCTTTCACTCATTTTAGGAGCCACTTCTAATTCTCAATGTTCTGTGTGTCTCTTTACGTTGTTTTACCGTCTGTATAACGATATGGAACATAGACCGTAAAAGTGAAAGTATGGAATTTTAACCTTTGTCCTGCTGAATAAATTAAGATGCCACGCCCTTTTCAATTTTCATCCAATCAGATTACTTGATCCAGATTGTTGATATAAATTTACATACTGAATGGCAAACAGTGTAGATCCAGATCAGTTGGCCTTAGAAGCCAACTAATCTGGATCTACACTGTTTGAAAAGGCACCTGTATATCCGGGTTCAGCAGGACAAGGATTAAAGCAGGAAATACGCTTTATTGAATGCTTCAAGCACTTGCCAATGAGATTATTATGAGCTAATTATCTATATATATTCCAGTTAATTATGTATAAATACCAGCTAATTATCTATCATTCTTTGTCTTGTATAAAACAATGGGCTAATGTATCTCAAGCCAGATATAAATAATTACCAGGAAGATATCCACAGTAAGCCGCTAGCATTATAGAGCACACCAACAGATATGCTGATCTTCTCCAAAAACTTCCAGTGGGAATCAAGCACCATAGCAACATATTCCGCTGAACCTCTTCTGTGCGGGATGTTCGAGCCGTTTGAAAACAGCCATACACTGCTTAAAACTTTATACCTGTAAAATAGTGTATAAAATAGCAACTGCTATTTCACCAGAGCGTATGAGACCACACCCTTTCTTATCAACCAACTATAAATAGTAACTCGCGTTTAAACTATGCATTTACCCTTTGACTTTCTCTTCAAAGGTAAATTGGCCTTGTAACAATTTGTGTCTTGGCTTCGTCCGTTGAGTTATTGTTACGACATGACAAATACAGGCATGTCCTGTACGGCATGATGTTTCATGAACAGGAATAACAACTCATGCATTTATATCAGGCGTCATCTACATCTATCCTTGCTGAAATTGGATAGCAATCTGAATTTTCTACAATACTGCGTGTGCGCCCAGCGAATACTCCGCAGCCTTTAAATCTGACTAGAATCTTTGCTGTCCGCCTGAAGGTGCATTGGAGTCTTGACTTCCCCCAGAGTGCCTTGCGAAGACTCTGATCAGACTGCGCGGATGCGCAGACTGTTCTAAGTATTCGCTGAGCGCACAAGCAATATTGTTGGTAATGCTGTGTCCCAGCTCATCAGTCATTCGACTTTGAGATATTGTTATGACTCATTTCGGTGATTACATTAAAGTCACGAACAAAAACGTAATCCCAGCCAAACTCTAACCGAAAAAGACGTGTGTCCTTTTCTTCTGTGTGCTGTATATCACACACTCAGTCACTGGACGTCGTAGAATCTACTGTGTAAATTGTATACGCCAGGAACGGCTTACATCACAGCTAGCATTCTTTATAAATCTATAGCGGGCCATTATCGGCCCGTCAACTACCCTGAAGGGTCGATAACTGCCCGCTACAGATTTATAAAGAATGCTTACTGGGTATGCGAGCAATCAGATCTGGGCCTTCGCAATTCGTGAATGTTAGAATACACAGTATGGCATATTATTCAACTGAGCTATAGCCAGCCAATATGGTATTAAATGGAGGCATTGAGATAGAAATTACAAATTCTTCGTTAAAATGCACTTCGACAATCTGTTCGCTTCAGTCAATTTCGCGTTCGGCTCATTAAATGTTATGTAACATGAGAGAAGGTATCTTATCCCATATACAAACAAGGAGGGCTGGTCACACTGTATGGGAACCATTGAACGCTTTTGAAATATATCAACGAAATAGAAGTTCTTGATCAGACTGCAGGACTGTGGGGTAGCCATTTGATATTTTATACATTGACCATCACAGAAAGCCCAGATCTTGGCCTTCGATGTTCGCATATGACATACAATGGAGGGATACTTTTGTCACGTTGAGCATTAAAAAGGACATGCGCATTTGTAACAAACATGCTGCTCTGTGAAACAAACGGTAAGAGAAAAGTCCAGGGAATGCCACAATCACAAACCGCAGCCCTTCCCAGACACCAAGAGGAAGAGTAAACAGACAAAACCAAACAAGCGCAAATCGAACAAACGTACGAAAAGCAGATTAGCCCTCTCTTCCCCAAGAGAGGCAATCGCAATGCTAAAAGGACTGAAAAAGGACTGAAAAACACAATAACAAAATAACACAATGTAAGACACAAAACAAATCGTCCGTAGAATAAACGACAAAGCAACAAAGAGTAAGACTAACACTACAACTAAAGTTCGCAATTTAAACGAACTCCTGAATACATGCAGAGGGTGCCTATTTTGACTGTTCTGGTTATTCTCTTTCTTGTTTCTTTTACATGTAATGTCGAATTTCTCATCAGCATGTCGCAAGTGGATTTGTGCGTGTTGCAAACCGTTTCTGTAGAAACCTTTTCGTTTTGCCGAGACAAACAAAAAGGTGACTAGTTTCCTAATATGAGGTGCAAAGTGAAGGATTCGACTAGATGAGGAACAAAAAAGGACATCACAAACGCCACCTATGAAATCACAAATACACAACCAAACAAGAATTGCAACAGACTAACCACCTTGGAACGGTCAGTAGGAGAACTACTTGGGGGAAGGTGGTGCTAAATTAGCTTTATTCGCACGAAACCTCGCTCCAAATGCGCCGCGGCATGACGTCATTGGTTTATTTTTAGAAATGACCTAGTGTTGTTGTTTTTTTTTTTTTGTTGTTTTTTTTTCTATCTATGTGTAGATCGCAATGACCTTTACTTTTGTCATGTCTTTTGCCCTCTGTTTTAGATGGCGGAAAATAGAACGACCACAAACGCCGATTTGAATGTGTCTATGTCCTATGATTTACTGATGGAGCAAACCAGTGTAGTCGAATATTCCATTTTGGGGCGATAATATTGAGACATTTTCTCACGCGTCAAAAGAGGCCCCTACACTACTTGGATATAAGGAAGTATTCGTAAAAACAGTACAGACGCAATAACATCTACGTCTAAAACATTAGGCAAAGCCCATAACGAAAGTAAATGTCATTGTTATCTAAACAAAGCTGTTTCCAAAAATAGATAAACTAGGTCATTTCTGAAAGTAACGATAAGGTCATTTCTAAAAATAAGCCGATGACGTTATGGCGTATAGGCAGTCCGTGACGTCAAAGAGGGATAGACAAGGATGCAAATTTTCTTCATGCGGACAAAGCTTATTCTAATCAGAGTGCGCAGATTAGCAGATTTAATCCTTCTCTTGCTGAACAGGACATGCCCTGTCTTTGCAAACAGTGTAGATCCAGATCAGTTGGCTTCAACTTATCTGGATCTGCACTGTCATTAAATATGTGAATTTCTATCAAAAACAAAACCCGGTTCAAGTAATCTGATTGGCTGGAAATTAGAAGTGGGCGTGGTATCTTAGTTTATTCAGCATGACAAGGGTTAAGCCTTCGTTGGGCGCACATACACACAGTGTTATATGAGTCAGCGCATTACTGGATGAGTTGTTAACCGTGATTAGTATTGGGTGCAACTATGCGGGGCACCAAATACTACTACCGTGTAGACACTGAGCAGACCGAATAGAGTAAATATGGTAACGTGGTTGAACATCATTTGAGCATTTTCATGCGAAAAGATTTCTTCCAACATACGCACAAAGCACAGATTCAGATCATTCTGCGAATCAGCACAATCTTATTAGTTCATTTGTGGTATGTTAATACAGTTTGCAATATTTATTTATTCCTTAACCCTTGTCATGCTGAATAAATTGATGCCACACCCACTTCTAGTTTTCAGCCAATCAGTTTACTTGATCAAGGTTGTTGATACAAATTCACAAACTTAATGACAAACAGTGCAGATCCAGATCAGTTGGCTTCTGAAGAAGCCAACTGATCTGGATCTACACTGTTTGTAAAGACAGGGCATATCTGGGTTCAGCAGGACAAGGGTTAAGTGAACAGTGAAGTTCCTGATCACGGTGTACATTTGCACAGTCTGATCAGGGCCTTGCTGTCCTAATATGTCTCCAGCCTACACTTTTCACTTAACGCGGTTCTTTTATTAATACCTAGTGAATAAAGTCTGTTAATTAGTTGTTGACTCACTATTCTTCTGACAATCAATAATGTAAATTGCTATGCCAATCAAATCATTTCCATATCGCTGCTATCATAGCGATTATATTTTACTTGGGAAAAAAGCATTAATTTGCATATTAGTGAGACTTGTTACACTGATTCTTTCTGTTATCAATCTGTATGTCATTCTGTTAGGGAATCTAGAAATCGAGCAGCTGGGCATTTATAAATCATTTACAAAGGTCAAGTGAGTAGACCCCAGAAAAATGAGACAATATTTGTACCAATTTGTGGTGTATATAATAAACATAGACCAATTATATTACAATGTTTTTGTATAAACCGTCTCTAAATCTTTTGAAAGTACACTCTGCTGGTTGACCTGGGCTTGGCTTGCCAAGCCGAAGGCCAAAGTAGTCATTCCAAAATTTCAATCCCTGCCAAAGCATTTGCGGAAACCCCCGAGTAAAAGTGCAAAGTACCGCTTACTACTAAGTTGAAAGGCGAAACAAAAACATAAAAAAAAAAACCGACCCGTGAAAAATAAGGATACGTGTATATTTGGGTTTGAACTTTATAATTAGGTTTAAATTTACAAACAAACTTTGATAGATGTGCGGTGTAAATCGTAAGAAACCGTTTTACTAAGAAGTTTGAGCTCTGATGAGCTTATTAATAACTGCAAATTAGTACGCTGCAACATTGAAAGAAAACACGATTGTTTACGGAGATAGCCGATCTAGATAGTCAACAGTTGAACGAAAAAAGTACGAGTTTTTGTGTTTCAAACCGTATGGTGCCTCAAATCTTTTGATAACTTTCAAGTTCGGGATAAGACCCATTTTCACAATGCATAAATGAGGTTTCTCTTTTACCATTACCAATCTCTAGGAATATTCAGCAGACGACAAATTGATGATAATTTCCTTATCTTTCCCAGAAAATAGGCATTATCAAAGCACAGGGGAAAAAAAGCAAAATATTTCAATGTGTCGTCTACTGAAATTTTTACCCCGAGTGCCAAGCGTTAATTCAATGATATGTTGTTGGAATTGCCTGTCATCTCGACAGATGCGTAGTTCACAACCATTGATAAGAAGATCATCATAGTGATGTTTTTGTCATTTTTGTTGCAAAACATATGTTGTGGGTATTCATTAGAATGGCATGGCAATTCCTATGAGAACCAACAACATATGTAATGTTGCGAAAAAAAAAAATAAAAATAAGTTTTAAATAGGCTAACTATATCTATAGATATGAGGGGATGGGGTGGGGTGGTATCAGATTACTATTTTTCTTATTCCTCCATGAAAACTTATGTTGTGAGTATTCATTAGAAGTGCCTTGCCGAGGCGCTTCTTATGAGTATTACATGTTTTCATTGAAAAATGAAAAACAAAATCCATACTTTTTCATTGCAAAAAAGTATCTTATCCAGAGCTATGGTAATAATAACTAACTGAAAGTTTTGAATAAATGCTTATGAAAACCTGTTGACAATAGAAGACTTCTGATGCCCAGGCCTCCTGCTCCTGCAGCGCTTTGATTTTCTAAGGTTGGTTCTAGTGCTGTTCGTCTTTTTCGGAACCTTGTGGCCGCTCGCTGTGTGTGGTGGGTGTGTGTGAGGAGGTAGGGTGGGGCTTTTATGTTTTGTTATGTTTTTGCCTTTGTGTTTGGTGAGTCTTATTTGGCGTTTCGATCACCTTAATAGGGAAGAGGACGCTGGTTGCTTTGATTTTCGTTGGTTTGTAACGTGTGTGCAATCCGTCATAGCTTGTTTACTCTTCCTCTTGACGTCATTGGTAAGCTAAGTTCTGTGTTTATAACACTTCCTGCACATCAAGAAGTACTGTACCACTTTTGTTACTGCATTCCTACAGCACCACTTTTAAACAGAACTGTACTATTTTCTGCAAATTATGACTCTTTATGCAAATTGTCTCCTAAAAATCTAAACAGTCAACTACATGCACTTTAAGAAAATTTTGAAAGTGACAAAAAACTTGAAGATATTGCCTTGTCAGACATAGTGCAATACTTTGAATCGAAGTCTGTTCGTAACTGGCTGTCAGACGTTTCAAAGTTTTGGCAACTTGTTTTGATAATGCCTGCTATAAATGCAACTAGTGAGCGATCCTTTGGCGTGAATAAAAATGTTTGTTAATAGAGAGATGACATGACTTGTTCATTTATATTTTACTGTTACCGACCTAGCCAAATTGTATTTTAGACACTAATAAAAAGTCAGATTCGCTAAATTTAAAAGCGTGCAATACAATAGGAAATCGCTAGAATGCAGAAGCTTTCGTTGTAGGGGGATGGGGGTGGAGGAGGAGGCGGGGCGGTAATTTCTTTTTTGGTGTGATTGAGCGTTTAGTGTTCCTCATGTCAGATTACGCGTTCTCGGATTCTAATCCAGCACTGTTTTGTATGGCGCTCTTCAAACATTGCGATCTAAATTGTATTAAAAGAGACGTAAAACACAAAATCATCGTCATCGACGTCGACGTCAAATTCGACAGCGTCGTCGAATGAGTGACGCAGTCAGCAGCAAAAGAGTAAAGAACAGGGGCGTAGCTACATTTTTTTGGATTGGTACGTACGGCCAAAGGCAAGGGGTCTGGGGCCACAAACACCGTAAATGAGCAAAATTTGTTCAGACTACACAGACTGATCAGAAGCTGCGCATTTTGCGTAGGAAATACGGTGATTTCTTGTGAGTTACTACACAAGGATTCAATCTAAGGATTTCTAATTCCCATAAGTGACGGAATACAACACTTCCCAATTAATTCAAACCGTCTTCGATTTTCTCTGCTAATTCATTTACACTTCATTTATTTGTTTCCATATTTCTCAAATGTCACCACTGCAAATATATCGATTAAACATTTTAATTTAGGTCGAGCCAGGTAAAATGGGACCTTAACCCAATATTGCCTGAATGCCCGCAATATATATCCAATCATGAGAGCCGGGAGACTCCATTTTTTATTTAAAGGGGTGTTATACAGATGTTGCCATAATTGATTGTATTTAATTGGTGTATATCGCTATTGTTATGGGAAACAATGACCGCTGTTGACCTTTGTAAATTAAGGAAATTTCTACGCAATAAACGTTTAAAATACAATTTAATATACAATGACAAAGAGTAGATACCCCGATCAGATTCCGCGCACATGATCTGTCAACAACGAACTCGTTGGGAGATTTAACTTGGTTTAAAAGGCGCCAAACATCATCCTATACCGTGATACAGTCGAATCTCAATGGCTCGAACATCTTTGGGACCATGGAAATTCGTCCAGACATGGGTAGTTCGAGCCACTGAGGGTTAATCATGGCACCAGTTCAGGAAACAAATAGCGATAATTTAGGGAAATCTTTTCGATTTTCTACACAGTGATTATATGTTGAGTGTACTCATTAGAATCGCCTTGATGATGTGATTCTAATGAGTACATACAGCATACAATTTCACGATAAAATAAGAAAATTTCCATAAATATTTGTTTGCTTGAGCTATCAGAAGAATTTCGTAGGGACTCAAAAACGAGTTCGAATTAGCCATGGTAAACGAGCCATCGGTGTTCGAGCCATCGAGGTTCGACTGTATAGCTAAACAAGTTTTCTGTCCGGTCCTTCTGTAGTGGACAGGGAAGATACAGCTAAGCCTGTTTAAGAGCTTCGTGTTCCGCGTAAAGAGTCTTTGAATATTGTAGATTATGCAGGGGCGAGTTCAGAGGGGATTCAATGCCCGTTTGACTCGAAATTTCATTTTTATGAGAAATTCAGGATGATAAATTTTTGGATACTGTATTTACTAAGAATATTCGCATACCTAACTCCTTACCTTATATTTCTAATAAAATTCATAAGTCCTGCGGGCCCCCGTAGCCTAGTGGATAGAAGAGTTGATTCTTAATCCATTAGGTTTCTCACCGCTGTGGTTCGAGCCTCGCTCGGGTCACACGTGGGAAAGCCAAGTTCTGCTTACGGATGGTCAGGTGGTTTTTTTCCGGATTCTCCGATTTCCGCCCACCTTTGATGAACGATATAGGTGAAATATTCTTGAAAGGGGCCGTAAAACCCAAATTAGAATTTAAAAAATCATAAGTCCACAGTACTATCTGTCCGCTGGATGAGTGGCAAAAGTGTTTGCTTAGACTTGTCTGACCAAACGCTTAGGTATCTACGGTATTTGATAAAATAGAACGCTTAGAAATTTTGAACCCCCATATTAAAGAATCCTGGATCTGCCGACCGTGTATGCCCTGATAAGACATGAAATGGGTTGATTATTTTGGGCTTTGTATATAATACAGAAAATATCCAGGAAGTGCCACAGTTACAACATAGATGGTCCTGGCTGGCACAGCAACCCAGTCAGCATTCTACCTAAATCTATATCGGGCCGTCATCGGCCCGTCAGGGTAGCTGACGGGCCGATGACGGCCCGATGTGGATTTACGTAGAATGCTAGCTAGGATTTAACCTCGTTAGTAATGGGTGCTTACTTCGTCTGCTGAATGTCGTTTATCTGTTTACGTTTCCTGTTAGTGTTATTGGTGCACCAAACATAACAATAACACATTAAACAGGACAAGTCCCTTTTTATGAGCCGCGTCAAGAAGCAATTAGTGAAGGACTGAAGGCCCTGATAAACCTGTGCAGCCGTACAAAAAGAGGCAAGATGATATTATTTCGATAGTATAGTCTATAATACCCTATGCTTCAGTGCAAACTGGAGACTATGGAAAGATTTAAGGGCTGATCTGTGCATTTGCTGTTCGCATGTACCGTTAAATGCACCCTTTTTTCGTGACATGATGTATGTGAAGTACAGTCGAACCTCAATAATTCGAACACCGATGGCTCGTTTACCATGGATAATTCGAACTCGTTTTTGAGTCCCTACGAAATTCTTCCGATAACTGAAGAAATCAAATACTAAGGGAAATTTTCTTATTTTATCATGGAATTGTATGTTGTGTGTACTCATTAGAATCGCCTCATCGAGGCGATTCTAATGAGTACACGCAACATACAATTATTGTGAAGAAAATTGAAAAGATTTCCCTAAATTATCACCATTTGCTTTCTGGCCTGGCGCTATGATTAACCCTCAGTGGCTCGAACAACCCATATATCGAACTATTTTTCATGGTCCAAAGGCTGTTCGAGCCATTGAGGTTCGACTGTATATACATTTGTATTGTATTCAGAAATCTTTAAGGTTATTAAACCGCTTGACAGATTGTAGGATGTCTAGTCCTAACCATTAGCCCATATTTATATGTCGAATGGACTCTTCTGCCTTCATTTTACGGAGCCGTCTATTTCCAATATAAGGGGTGTCTGGTTAGTTTTTATTATTACCATGTCTTATGGAAACTCGTGTATTTAATGCAAACAGTGTGGTTCTTGATCAGACACCGCGTTTTGTGGCGTCTGATCTGGGTCTACACTGTTTGCCAATATCCTTTTTATGAGACGTTAGACATAAATGGGTCAAATCAATGCACATAAACAACAGGTATTGGTTCAAAATACGCATGCTTGTGTAGAGGGTGCATAGACTTTTTAAAAAACATATGCAGAAATCCATCATATTCTGGGGGAGGGGAGCGCTAATCCCAATACCCACCCTCTGGAAAATAACATAAGGCCATAAGGCTGAGCAAATTGAGAAGTTTAAAAGCTATATATAAATGTGAATGATTATAGTCCATTTCCTTTATGTATAAAATGCTATAATGAATATAAATCAACTTACGCTTCTAGGATATCCTAAAGAGACGGCGGGATGTCATGTCACAAATAATATTCCCAGAGGCCGTTGTATGTAGAGGAATGCTCTATTGATCCAGCCGCTGTGCATATTTTTCTTATAAGTCGGAACTTTCTTGGTTCCTCTCTCTGGATATATCGATCCCCGAGTCCATTACACTGACAGGCAAAGTCAATAATTCACGCTCAGTGTAGAAAAACTCCCATTAGGCTATGTGGGAACAGCGAAAGCCCAGACCAGCCTGCGCATCTGGCCAGGGCCGCTGTTCGTTAGATGCAAGTATAATCCAACAGGGCTTTCTTGTGTCGGCGAGCAGGGTAGAATCTGATAAGACTACAAGAATGACAGGCTGGTCAGGGCCTCACTGTTCACATAGTGTACGTATATCTGGATGGACTTTTGTAATTAGTCTGATTAGAATATGGATACTCAGGAAAGAAAACTCTGTCAAAATTGTTTACCTCTCCTCTGAAAAGATCTACTCTAAAAGGGATCAAAATCTTTCCTTTAAGCGAAGATCCCTTTTCAAAAGAATAGTGTGCAAAAACAAAAAGCAGGCAGATATTCACGAAAATTGTCTCTCTTGTAAACTATGGCAGAAAATCTACTAAGTGATTGAGACCTCTTAAAATTCCATATATAGCACAATAAAAAAATGACAATGCATGCATTGCGGGTCAGTCTAATAGTGATCTTTGATATATAATGCATGATTCTGAAACCAGAGGAGAACCCAGTCTGATGCGCACACTGACCTACATGATGCGCACACTGACCTGCATGAGGCGCCCCTTAAACCCCACTTTTATATAGTAAAACTGGGGTTTACACGGGTATACATTATTTTCTTCTTATTTCTGCTCAAAAAGATAGATTGTGGGTACTCGTTAGAACCGCCTCGGCGAGGCGGTTCTAACGAGTACCCACAATTTATGTTTTGAGCAGAAATATGAAAAATATCAGATTTTTTATCTGAAAACTTTCAGTTTTTGGTGGTGAAATTTTCAATATATTTGAATAGGCGTGTTTTCGTAATGAGGACGCATGTACAGAGTAGCTGAAGACAAATCAAAGTGAAGCGTGTCAGAACGACCGACTAGGTTTAGGGGCTGAAATCAAGTGAAGAGGTGTGATCAGTACTTCTATAATATTCTATATGAGAACCGCGAAGATCCTGATCGGATTGTATAATTCATTCATTTTGGAATCCAAACATATTATCTAATAGATAGTATTTACCACGAATTTTTCAACAGCTTAAGTCTTCACCAAACTTACCAAAATTTGAACATGCTCAATATTAACTACTAGGTGTACAGCGGGCTCTTGGCGTGTATATACAACGTCGCTTTAACGTCGATGCTCTGAAGGCTTATTCTTTTTAGAATTTGTTGAACGTTCGAGTCAGTATTTCGAAACCTACCCCTACAAATCTCTGCATAATTTGCAGTCATTTTTACTATGGAAAATTTACTTCTTCCGTGTAATACCAAGCAAAAAACGACTTTCTGAAAGATGTCGATAGCACAGTAGAGAAACGGCTACCTATTAATGATGTATAACTTGTGCCTAATCCCATTGTATTAATGCAACAGAATATGTTAAATCTACCTGTTGGCGGTATCTAAACGTTGCTGGATGAGTGGCAAACAATGTAGACCTTGATCAGACGTCGCGTTCTTCAGCGTCTGATCTGGATCTACACTGTTAGCTGAGGCCTCTTTGTCTGAGTAGAGTAAATACGGTTTATCGACCAACCGAGACGGACCTGAATAGATTGCCAGAATGTGCGGATCTGCGTCTTTACTGTGGTCAAAAAGGGCAATTTTCTTCTGTAACATAGCATATCAGACGACATATTTTTATCTCCGAGTCTAGGGTTGTACCAATTAGGACGTCCGTCTGTAGACAATTACTTTTAGCATTCACACTTGGAACACTATGGACAAATTCAGCAGACAAATTGATGATACTTTTCTGCTGAAAATAGGATTTGACAGTTCATGCAATTTGTCTCCTGTGGAGACAATGTGCATGTAAATTCAAATCCTCTTTTCTGGGAAAAGAAAGAAAAAAATATTTCTAATGTCGTCTGCTGATTTTTCCCAGCATGATAAGGGTTTAACGCCAGGTTTGCTGCAAAAAATTCGATACCACATGTTCATTGCCCGCACAACAATAAAGGTGTTGGGTGGAAATAATTTGTACTGTAGTTTCCTTTGGGATTCGGACATACAGGCCTGTGCAAACAATGTAGACCCTGATCAGACGCCGCAAAATGCGGCGTCTGATCAGGGTCTACATAGTTGGCCACTCATCCGGCAATTTTTAGACATATCAACACACAATAAAATAATATATATGCACTTAGTTTTTCTTAAATACAACCGGTGTTCTGTAGAATTTACAAGTCTATGACCTTAACTGGATTGGTGTTTTGCTTCATTTCATCACAGTGGTTTTGACTATATGTATTTCACTGTGATGTGTAACACGAATTAGAGGACTCCTATACGGAGCGAATATATTTGTAATTTGGAACAGTATCAGAATTAAGAGTGCGGTTTCGCGCGAGTAAACCAATTTAAGCCTTCCAGAAGTATTCCGACTGACCGTTCCAAAGCGGTTCCTCTGTTGCAGTTCTTTTTTTGTTGTGCGTCTATGGTTTTATATGTGGCGTTTGTTCTGTCCTAATTTGTCCTTCATCTCTCCTTCTTTTGGCGCCTCGGGAAGGTTGTGCTTCGTGATTGTGGTATTTCCTGGGTATCTTCGCTTATAGTTTTGTTAAGAACTCTAGAGATATCTGAGTATGCTAAGGTGTTCAGGTATACGAAATCTTAGGAACAGTTTGGTATATAATCCATAGAATTCCAAGAAAAGTCTTATCTGCATAAGAGCATAGGCGCTGAGACAAACAGTTATCATGGCGTATATGTACAATACGCGTATCCTTACTAGACGACGCACATGCGCAGATCGACGTGTGCAGTTTAGACAGGGCATGTGCAGATCGTCCGTAGAGTGTTTAGATCTTGTAGGGTTTAAAAGTGAAGTGTTCATTTCTGGTATGTGCATACAGCGTTGACGTATATCCCAAGACAGATCCATGACAGATCCAAGACAGATTTTGGCATGACACACATGTATAAAGGTTCTTTCCGAGCGGCGAACAGCTTTGTTTCGTCTTTACAACTGAGTGGCAGCGAGCTAAATGACAACTTAGCCCTGGACTGTTTTCAACAAAGCAAATCACTCCAACAAAGCAAATCACTCCAACAAAGCAAATCACTCGCGAGAGTTTTTCAAAAACTATTTTGCATCTTCTGAACGGTTATTGTAAACCCGTCTTAAGTCACCTCAAATTACATTACGGAAACACGCCTATTCAAATTATATAGAAAATTTCACCTCCAAAAATGAAATTTTTCAGATTAAAAAGACTCTGATATTTTTCATATTTCTGCTCAAAACATAGATTGTGGGTATTTATTAGAACCGCTTCGGTGAGGCGGTTCTAACCAATACCCACAATCTATGTTTTTGAGGAGAAAAAATAAAAAAATAATGTATACCCTATAAACCTCAGTTTTACTATATAAAAGTGGGGTTTAAGTGGGTCAAAATTATATAGGCATGTTCTCGAGATGAGAGAGTAGTCGTTATTCTCGTTGACGAGACTCGATATGAGATCCAATATATTACATTAATAATTATTAGTGTTATACTGGATCGACAGTATACTAGTAATGTCAACCCGTAAGCATTTCCATATTGTTTTGTTACGAACAAGCATACAAACATTTTATTCGAATAGGCCGACACTATGGTTGTCTAAAAGACAGATTGAGAATATTTTTCGGATATTCGCTACCGTCAGCCGAAAACTGTTACAAAGGAACGGAAAGTTGGCTATAGTTCGCTTAACTGAAAGCAGCATTGGGTTGCGTTCAGTATAACAAAATCACTCGCGAGAGTTCTTTTTTTTTTTTTTTTTTTTTTTTTCTAAATTTATTTTGCATCTTCTGAACGATTATTGTAAACTCATCTGATATGACCTCAAATAAGACAGTAGGCATTATTCTCGTTGACGAGACTTGATATTAGAGCGAATAAATTGTATTTTTAATTATTGATCAAGCATACGAGGGCCATGCAAAAAGTTCTGTCACTAATAGGCTTCCTTAGTTTTATCCCAGGTATATTTTAAAATGCTTCACTGCACTTGAATGGTGTGTTGAATAGCTAACGATACCCGTTTATTTCGTGCAAATTGCTTTCCAACTGACCGAGTTATTTTAAATTGAAATAGATGCAGTCATATACACTGACCAATTTCCCTGTTACATTGGAACATGGACCAGAAGACTGAAATTCGTACCTATATTAAATGCCGCATTAGGCTTAATATAGATTCAAAGCAGATACTTAATGAATTGTGTGGTATGTATGGACCTCCGACCATTTCAATGCGCACAGTGTTTAGGTGCGTTAAAGCTTTTAAAGCTGGGAAATTTTCTGTTGAAGATGATACCCGTCCTGGAAGGCCTAAAACCTCTGTTACCAAGGCTAACATCGCTGCTGCTGTAAAGAATGTGGTCGAACAGGATGCGCGATTGTCTGTCAGAGATATAGCTAGTTGTACTGGCATATCAGAAGGCAGTGTGCAAACAGTTCTGAAAACGCGTTTGGACCTGGGAAAGGTTTGCGCTAGGTGGGTACCGCATTTGCTCACTGAGGAGCAAAAGACACAACGCCTTAAATGTGCCCGGGAACTTTTGAAAACATACAAAGGCTGTAATAGTCGGGTTATTTCTAACTTGCTAACAGGTGATGAAACCTGGGTGCACATGTTTGAGGCACTAAGAAGGGCTGATAATAAGCAATGGAAGCGAAAAGATCAAAAACGCCCATGTATTGCCAAGAGAACCATAAGTTCAAAAAAGATGTTGTACGCAATTTTCTTTAATTCAAGTGGGCCAGTCGTTCAAGTGCCTTGTCCATCTGGTCATACAGTCACTGGCTGATTCTTCAAGAATTCTGTACTGAAGAAAGTGAAAGAGTTTTACAATAAGAAACGACCAAGCAAAGGATGGTCAGGCGTCCCCCTTTTACATGACAATGCCTCCTCTCATAAGTGTAAGGTTGTTAAAACGTTTTTGGCTTCTGAAAAGGTGAAAGTTTTAAACCATCCACCTTATTCACCTGACCTGAGTCCCTGTGACTTCTTTTTATTTCCAAGGCTTAAGAAAATGCTTTCTGGAAATAAATATACGTCTAGAAGTTCTCTTGGCAGCGCTATTTATCAGTGTCTCCAACAGATACCAAAAGAAGACTATTTATCTGCTTTTCGCGACTGGGTAAAAAGGTTACAAAAATGTGCTTCAGTAAAGGGGGGAATACTTTGAAGGTTTGTAATAAAAATATATTTGATAAAACGTAGCACTGAAGTAATCCGAACCCAGTGACAAAACTTTTTGCAGGACCCTCGTACAAACAATTTATTCGCATAGGCCGCCATCTTGTTTGTGCCGAAAGACAGCTTGAGAATCGTTTGGGGTAATCCGAGTCTTCTCTGATGTTTTAGTGGCTTTTCTTTATATTGATATTTGCCATTAACATCAGAGTAAATCCTTCTTTTTTTTCTTTTCTTTTTATTTTTATTTATTTATTTATT
Organism: Anodontia alba; assembly: GCA_964016985.1. Lineage (NCBI taxonomy): Eukaryota > Metazoa > Mollusca > Bivalvia > Lucinida > Lucinidae > Anodontia > Anodontia alba. The sequence continues at coordinate 146,615,414 of OZ024822.1, forward strand.
TTTTATTTTTTTTTTTTTTTTTTTTTGGGGGGGGGGGGGGGGGGGGGTCGGGTTTACGGCCCTTTCAAGAATATTTCACTTATATCGAGCCGATCGTTCATCAAAGGTGGGCGAAAACCGGAGAACCCGAGGGAAAACCACCTGACCATCCGTAAGCAGAACTTGGCTTTCCCACATGTAATCTCGATCCACAGCGGTGAGAAGCCTAATGGATTAAGAGTCAG